>PVLC010050683.1:0-10051 GCA_004027655.1 Graphiurus murinus | reverse complement strand
TGCTACCCTTTGCTCTTTCCAAAATGATCTCCTTGAATTCGGACTCTCAGATGCACACGGGCGTTGTATTGTAAAAACAACTCCCATATCGCACGCAGTGCTTGGGCGTTTCCCGTCACTGAGTCAAGCCGCTTCTGCCCACCTGGGGGTGTGCTCCCTGCCCGCCCACCGTTTCTTGGTGGTCACCGAGCCAGCGGGAGAGTGTTCCAGAGCGGGGCCAGCCTCCTGCTCACACGGCAGCCCTTCTGGACCGCGGCGCTCAGCTCTATGTACCCGCGTGGCTGCAGTGTCGTGGCCCAGGGGCCTGGCACACCCAGAGTTCTCTTTCTCTGGCCTTTCCTCTTCTGAGCTTCTCACACGGCTCTCCTGATTCTGCTCGCCCGTTAATTGATCTTGCTCCGTAATCCAGACCTCCCTGCTGCCGTCAGAGTTGTGTAGAGCTAGCTCACTCCTTGACCTTCCTGTTCGTCCTTTCTCTGTCTGCACTATTCCAGGGCGCATGTTGTTAGTGCCCCCAAGTCTCCTTGTTACAGGACACTCAGGTGAGTCCCCGGGTTCTCCCATCTGCTTCAGTCTCAGGTCTGTCCTGTTCCTTTTCACCTTGTGCCCGGTCCTGATCCAGAAGACATGGCTTCTTGCTGCGTGGAGGGTGTGGTGGTTTGGAGAAAGAGGGCAGGTCCCCCAAGCATCCATGCACTGGACACTTGGTCCTGAGAGGTGGCGGGTCCTTTAGGAGGTAGGGCCAATGGGAGCTTGCTGCCCTGGGAAGGGATGATGGTGGATCATGTGGGACGGATGAGTTAGTTCTCAGAGTGACTCATCATAGGAAGACAAGGACAAATATGGCTCCTTTCCAGGTTCTATGGCTTCCAGGCTCACCATAGGATCTATTGCTCTCACACACAGGTATCCCAGGATGCCATCTGCCATGAGGTCCCCCTAGCAAACATAATAGGGCCCTCCCCTGAACAGTCACCCATTTAAATAAACCTCTTTTCTTTATAAAGTTACCCACCCTCAGGTATTTCATTATAGTAACAGAAAAAGGACAAACAGCAAGAGTTTCTATTTTTTCTACTGTCATCCCCTACAGAGCTTTTTAAATATGTTTTTTTTAAATTGCTTCCATGACACGTTAAGATCAGACACAATTTACATCTGCTTATGTGCTGTGTACATATCTGTGCTATATATAGACATAATGAGCAAAAGTTAGGCCCTCTAAGAACTAATTGTTGCTGCTCCATTATCTGCATGGAGATGCACTGCTGAGCCCAAAGTGGATGAATCAATAGACTATTCCAGGGGATGTGAGTGGAACAAAGCCTGGCAAAGAAAGCCCCAGGGGAGGACTCAGGACCACAGAGGCCCCTAGGTGTGCAGGCATGAAAGGAAGCAGTGGTGTGACTCACACCCAGAAAGAGCCGCGGTCCCTGGAGATGGTGCCAGGGGCCTGGAGGCCACGGCAGAACCAGCCCTGAGAGACCTGCAGCTCAGGAGGTGGGCTCACGATGCTGGGGCAGGAGGCTGGGTTCATTCTCCCAGGGCACAGGGGAGGACAGAGAAAGGAGGTGGGGGGTGCAGCGAGGCTCTGCTGGTCTGCCTGTGGCTGTAGCACCGTGCAGGCCTCCTGGCCTCTGCTCCTCCTGTGGGCAGCGCTGGCCAAGCGACTCAGGAGAGCCTCCTTCCCATCGCCTCCTGAAGGAGCTCGGGCTCTCTGTTGCTGGGGTTCATTCCTGCTGCCCACTCTGCCCCAGGCTCCTGGTCACGTCATGCCCTCACGCCATGAGCAGTCCCGGGGCTCCGCCCTTCTCCGTCCTGTTTCTGCTGCAGGGCTGGGATCACCTAAGCCTCTCTGGGAACGAGAAGAGTTTCCTGCAAAGCACTGAGTGGCGTCCACACCCACCTGTAGGTAAGCCCCGTGCCTGAGGCTCCAGAATGCTCCTCTAAGGGCCCTGCGTGAGCTGGCACAGCCACATGCAGGCCCTGGGCTCCTGGAGCAGGGCGAGGCCCCTCCTCTCTGTGCAGCTGCAGGGCCCGGGCTGGAGACACTGCTGGAGACCGCGGTCAGCTCGGGGTGGTCCAGGGGCCAGGAGCCACTGTGTCTTTCATTGTCACCATTCCGGGGGGACGCGTTGGTCACAGCCTGCGTGGCTTTAAGGGCCCTTCCTTACAGAAAACAAGCTTGGCTTTGGAAACTCTGCCGGCGGCCGGTGGGGCAGGGTTCTGGCATTTCTCGTCTGTGTCCTGGGAGCGGCGGGTACAGCATTTGGAGCAAGAGTCTGAGGCAAACGCCACGCAGGTGACTGCGACCCTGCGACCTTGGGAGCCACACCCCACCCTCTCTGTAGGGCTGTGATGGTCCTCTGTACGGGTCTCTGCAGCCTGCATGGAGTTCTCTGTCCAGCGGTCTCCCCTGTGCTGGAGACAGCGTGCCCTAGGACGGCCTCTCTGTGCTGGTACAAGAACGTCACCAAGGAAGTACGCAGCCATGCCGTGGATCCTACAAAATGGCCCATCCCCCCTTTTCTTCTCCACAAGAAGGAGGGCCACCTACACGCTGAGCCCAGGGAGTGCAGGGAGGACCTGCTGGCTCTGGGGTTGGCCAGACCCAAGGAGAACCGAACACACACCCATCAGTGACCACCAGGGTCAGCACCCGGCCCAGGTGAACAAGGGAGCCGCCCAGCGTCACACAGTCACACAGCTCCATCCCCGGGAGCCGGTGACCACTGTCGACGCCTCCTAGGGCTGTGCAGGGAAGGGCAGGTGGAGGGCCAGGCACCCCACAGGCAGGGACCAAGGCGAGGGCCCCAGGGTCCCAGCCCGGCTGCATGGGGCGAGCTCCTGACACCCAGACACTGGGGGACACTCAGAACCAGCACCGCTGTAGCCGCCTTGGTTGGTTGACAGACAAATCCGTCAACGTTGGAGTGTTTCCCTACTGGAGAGACACAGCCTGTGAATTGATTGGAGAGTCAAGAGCATTCAAATTGGGAGTCTCTGTAGGTAAATAGAGAAAATTGTAGCTATCCATACACTTCTCTGTTTACATTTTAAAGGTAATAACGTGTAAAGCGAGGGATCTCAGCGGTAACTGGTGTCCTGGAAGGCCCTGTGGTTTCCTGCAGCCTGCCCCACAGCCCGTCCACCCAATGTCACCTGCCCCAGCACGTGACACGGGCCATGCGGGTGTCCTGAGCTGAGGCAGGGACAGACCCCCATGTCCTCAGAGCCGGCTGGAGTCCACAGCCCCGTGGGGCTTCCCTCCCGGGCCTCTGTGACAGCTCGTCACTCTGCTGCAGGCCTCAGCTGGGGCCTGCGCTTGTCACCCCTCCCCATAACCTGTCCAACCAGGGCAGGAGCAGGCCGGGCACGCACTGTCCCTGGACTCTCGTCAGGGTCAGGACGGGGAAGTGGCCAGGCCAGGCTGCAGCTGGAGGACCACAGTGCAGCTGGACACCACCGCAAGTGGGACCCTGTGTCCTCCTTGTCTACTCCGGGGCCGGGGGCTAGAGGCTGCAGGACCTGCCCAGGCTGTGACACCTGGGAGAGCCTCCTGGGTCCCCTTAGGGGACAGAGACCTGGCACAGTGGACAGGGAGGAGGGACGGGGGCAGGATGGGTGGGAGGATCCTCCCCAGAGAGAGGCCAGGACCAAGCAAGGCGGGGGGAGCCTGAGGCTGCAGAGGAAGCCCTGGTCACCCCTGACCTCACATGAGCGCTATGCACAGGTCAGCAATGTGAGGGGTCGCGGGCCTCCCAAGCAAGGAAGGCATGGGCAGGGGACCAAGAAGGTGGCACACCCAGGAGGACTGAGGGCAGACCTGCCAATGCCAGGCACACGGCGTGGGTCTCGGTCACCGTGAGGGCCAGCCCATGGCCGCCGTGCCGTGGCAGCCCCTCTGGGGAGGGGGCGCCGGATGGCAGTCCTATCTTCAGCTTGCTTTGGTCACATGCACAGGCGCTAATGCTCTCCGAGGTGGTGACACTTTCAAAGATCTAAATCTCGGTGGAAGATAGATTCGAATTCATTTTAACAAAAGACAAATGCTTGCTCTAGGTCTTATCCTGGGCACTGATAATGAGATCACGTACGCTGTGGAAAGTGAGCCTATTAAAACAAAGGATGACTAGGAACTACTTGGGTGTAGGGAGGGGCCTCGTGCACGGAGAGAGGCAGAGAGGTCAGGAGGCTGTGCCACAGCAGTGATTACCTGGTGTCCAGCAGAGCCCTTCGACATCCTTGAGGCAGGAACCGAAGAGAAGTCGAACCCTTGCCCAGCTTAGCAAGGACAGGGGCACAGCAGGCACGCCTCCACGGGCCTCGGGACGCCATTCTCCGCCAGCATCTGTGTTTCTGAAATGTGTTTCTGCTGGCATCCGGCTACTGAGCCCAGCGATGCTCAACTCTCACTGAGTGCAGGGCACTGAGCTTTCGGGGTTGTTTGTTACACAGCTCTTTGTAGTCCTGCTAGCAGATACAGCTCCTCTCTCCCTCCTCTGGAGGCACAGGTAGTTAGGACAGGGAGGTATGAGCTGCCCTGTGGTTAAGACACTGAAAAGCACTGGCCGTTCCTAGCCCTAAAGTTTGACTCATACACACATGCATGTGAGAATGTACACACACACACACACACAAACTAGCTCCAAACTGACCGCACAGTAAGTATGATCTTAACTTCTGACCTCAGCTGGGCCCTGGGTCCAGAGTCCGTGGCTAATCTGCATGCGTGGCGGCTGGCTGGCCGGCTGGGGTCCCCGTGATGGAGCCAGCCTGTCCCTGGACATTTGAGTTTCTGTAAATTCTGCTCCAGTTAGCCATGTCTGAAATGATAGAGATAAAAAGGTGTGAGGGGCATTTACATAACTTTCTTAAATAAAGGTGAATGCGGCCTGAGCGTGAGCGCGTTGACTTCCTCATGCGGAGAACCTGCAGGGCGGGAGGCACCGCAGCCGACGTTCATGCTGGGACCCCAAACGCTTCCCTGGTGCTCCGTGTGAGCCGTCCAGGACGGCGTGCCCTGCCTGTCATCTGTGCCTATGGCTCACGACAGTCAGGCTTGGACAGAGCGGCCCAGCAGAGGCGGGCTCAGGGGAGGGCGGTGGCAGAGGGGGCGAGGGGCTGCCATCCCCACCTGTCCTTGCCCAAGGACCAAACCCGTCCCATTCCCTGGAGAGGCGAGTCAAGGGCAGTGAGTGACCTTGGGCTGTGTCCCAGGAAGGACCTGGGCTGAGGGCGCACCTCCACACACCGCCGGAGAGGGAGCCGCGGGGGGACTCTCTGCTCTTTACGCTTGCAGTTCTATTTACTCAAAAAATTATAATACCTTAAGATGATTGCTCTTTTAAAAATGATTAATTCTTTTTTTTTTTTTGTGGTGCTGAGGATTGAACCCAGGGACATTCTACTTCCGAGCTACATCCTCAGTCCTATTTTGTAATTTTTATTTTGAAACAGGGTCTCACTAAGTTGCAGAGAGCCTCACTAAGTAGCTGAGGCTGGCCACGAACCCAGATCCTCCTGTCTCAGCCTCCCAAGTACTGGGATTACAAGCGTGCGCCACCACGCCAGGCTAAAAAAAAATTATTGTTATTCAACCAAAACAGGCCTGTGTGGCTCTACTCCAGTTCTGGCTATCCTCCTCTCTTCTGGTAGTCATGAGATTGGCTTTCTGTTTCTCTTCTGACTGGGTCCATTTCACGACTGACACCAAGTTACATCTGGCGCAGGAGCGAGGAGGAAGAGAGAGGAGGTGTGAAGGAGCAGGAGCCCCTTGCGCGAGCTGCCCATTCTCGCCGGCACAACCCGCAGGAACGCAGCCACAGCCCCGCCTGGGCAGCCCGGCGGCGTGCAGGGGCACTGTGGGCAGGGGCTCCACCTCAACTCGCCTCCAACCGCCATCTTCCTGCTCACCATCGTGTATGAAGAGAGCAAATGCTTCTGAGAATGTCCTTGATCCCACGATGGCTCATTTAAGTCTCAAAGCATCCTCAGAGGCAGGTTCTTGCCCCCTTGTGTACGGGGATGGCAGTGGCTTACTCAAAGACACGCAGCTGGAGGGAGCAGACCTGCGCCCTGAGCCAGGTCTCAAAGCCCCGCCTGTTCCCTCCCTGGGATGACCTGGCTGGGTGCGGTGGCTTCGCCTTGCCCTCTGGTCAGAAGCGGAGGCCACCCAGTGGGTCCAAGCTGGCTCTCCCACAGAGCTGCACCTGCCCTGCTAGGTCTGAAGAGGGGGTCCCTGCTGCCAGGAGGACCCTGCTTCTGCACCCGGGTGGGGAGCCTCAGCGAGAGACAGAATTGCAGAGCAGCCACAGGGGGAGAGGAACAGAGATCTGTCCCAAGGAGATCAAGATCTCTCCAGAGAGATACGACCCGCTAGCTCAAGCAGCAGGTGTATAAGGATGCAGCTTCTCTGGCTACTGAGCCCAGAAGATACCTGGTCCCGCCCAGCTGGGTGCCCATCTACAGGGTGCAAACCATCGGCGAAGGCTTCCTTATGCAGGGCACAGGCAGAGTCTGGGCACACAGGGGTCTGAGGAGGGGCAGAGGCAAGCGCTTGGACAGCGACTGGCTCCAGGGGCACCCTCAGGGTGGCCAGGCAGCCTGTGCACCTGGGGGGTGTGGAGAAGCCGGGGCGCAGGTGACAGCTGTTTCCCTGCTCCCCCAGATGCACTCAACTCTGAAGGGGTTCCTCGGGATGACAGTGGAGCAAATGTCCCCTTCAATGAACTCAGTCACCGTCAACAAGGTGCCCCCCACCTGGCAGAGGTGCACAGGCGGCTGGAGCCAGCAGGCGCCTTGCAGCTGTGACCATGCAGGAGGCCAGCTGAGGAGAGGCAGCGCCAAGGGGTCCCTGGACGCTGTGGGCCCTGGGTGGAGACCAGACTGAGACTGGACGGGCAGAGCAGGAAGCTGAGCTCAGGTGGAGGCTCCCAACCGCCAGGTCAAGGTTATGTTTAAATGTTTATATTTTCCCCCTCCCTCCCTCCCTCCCTTCCTTCCTTTCTTCCTTCCTTCCTTCCTTCCTTCCTTCCTTTATTTCTTTTTCTTACTGGGGATTGAATCCAGGGACATTCTACCTCTGAGCTACACCCCCAGGTCCTATTTTTTACTTTTATTTTGAAATAGGGTCTTTCTAGGTTGATGAAAGTCTCACTACTTGCTAAGGCTATCCTTGAGCCAGCGATCCTCCTGTCTCAGCCTCCCCAGGACTGGGATTACAAGAGTGCACCACCACACCCAGCTCTACATGTTTATCTTTTAAGGTAGGCCATATTTAAAAGTCAAACAGTTATAGAAAGTATCGTGATGACAGCACAGGAGCCCACGCAGTGGCTGTAACCAATCTAAACACACTGGCCATAATCACTTCAGATTCTTTTTTTTTTTTTTTTTTGCGGTACTGGGGATGGAACTCAGGGGCATTCTACCTCCGAGCTACACCCCCAGGCCTATTTTTTTTATTCTTTATTTTGAAACCGAGTCTCACTAAGTTGCGGAGTGCCTCACTAGGTAGCTGAGGCTGGCCAAGAACCCAGATCCTCCGGTCTCAGCCTCCCGAATGTGCGCCACCACGCCCGGCTACTTCAGATTCTTTAAGATGGACAATGGTATGGATGTAAGCGAGTCCCCTGGGGCTCCTCCCGCCCCTCCGTACTCCCCTCAAGCAGAGACCCTGTCCCCCTGCCTCTGTCCCTCCCCCATGGCTTTGACTCCTGTAATATCAGGGCTGCCCCCGGGGCCCAGAAGGCTGAGTCCTGCAGGGAGACACCTGGCCCAGGCCCGATGAGGGCCACAGGAGCCTGTGCCCAAGACCTGCAGAGGAGGGAACAGCTGTCCTCGGAGGTGTCTGCCCAGAGGCCATCTTGTTCCGTTAGCACAGACATAGAGTCCAGGTCCAGGGAGAACTGTGATTTACATAGAAAGCCGTAAATCATTTGCATGTTCTGACGGTATCTATAATACGGCTCTGAACTCTCAGCGTGTTGACATTGGGGGCTCCAGGCTGCTCATTTTAAGTGCGTGGAGTATTGGGTTTGTTTGTTTGTTTTTGTGCCACCGTGGAAGTGGAAGGGTTTCTTCAGGAAGGGTGTTTGCTTAGGAATCCAGTGTGGGGCATCTTCAACTGGTTTTTTTCCTAAATTGTTCCCAAATGCGACTGAACAATGGACTCCCCTCTGTCACCGTCTTGGCACCTGTGGTCACTCCACTCCCTCGACAGTGGTCCTGATGCATAGCTCGAGTGGCTCTCACTCCAGCACACGGTGACTCCCTGGGCGGGAGGCAGGCGGGGCCATCTTGACGTGGTCTCTCATCAGTAAGTGTTCGCTTTCCTAACCCACATGGACCGTACACATTGCAGCAGCCCCCCTCTGTCCCTTCTATTTTGGTTTTGTTTACAGTGTCTTCTATTATTTGAAATGGAAAACTCAGTGTTATCACACTCTCTTCTCTTCTGTGGCTTCCATTGTATAATTTTATTTAAGAAATATTGCCCTATGTCCATAGTTAAAAAAAAAAAAAAGAAAAGAAAAGCTCCTAAAACCTGTTCTAAGACCTCTGAAAATCTGTTTCTTTCACTTTTTTTTTTTTTTTTTTGGTTCTATTCCTGACACACAGAAATGTTTTAAAATTATGTTCGAGCCGAGCTGCGTTTCCTGGCTTCCTGTCTCTGTATTTTATGTGTCATTGATCCGCATGTGGAGCTAATGGAGTGCATCAAATCATAACCCAGCAGCCGTCCTGTTCAGGAGCCAGCTCCAGTTCTCGGGGACTTGAGACTGGGTGGGGGGGAAATGTTTTTTTGTCGCCTATGCAAATGGGGTGGGCTGCCAGTGCCTCAGTAGGACTCTCAATCCAAAGGCGGGGTCCCGGGCCTCCATTCCCACCCCTGTAGTCAACAGAGGCAGCTGGGAGTCTGCCACGCAGTGCATGCCCCAGCATTCAAGGTTCGAAGCTCCAGTTTGCATCATAAAGTCACGTGACCCATCCGTCTCTTGCTGGGAAGCCAGGGCTGTAACAAGACCTAGGATTCTGGATTCTGGGTGGCGATTTCCCTCAGTCCTCAGCACTTCCAGGTACAAAGGCAGGTGGGAGGGGCCCTTGCAGACCGTCCCTCGACCCAGCCTGCCCTGGCGTGGCTTCCCTAATGTGCACTCTTCCTCTTTGTCTACCATCTGAGTCTCCTGCTGTAACACTAGAACCATGTGTCATGCATGCAGCCCACTAGGAAAAGCAGCGTGCTGTGTGTGTGTGTGTGTGAAGGAGGCTCCAACTGCTGAGGCTAGAACTTTGCTGAACATTGTGGGAAGACGCCTGGTCTTCCCGAGGGTGGGCACCGTGTGGTCCCACTCCCGGTCCTTTCTGGAAGAACATGGGCTATGGTTCACACCTAGGGAGTGCACCATTGGCTTCCCTCTACAGCACTCAGGCTGGCTCCAGGTGCACCAGGACAGTTGTGTGTCCACTGTCCATGCTGGAGACGGCCCACGCCTGGCTCCCTGCTGTCCCCAGCAGAGGTCTGCAGGGACAGCATGTGGCAGATGAATCGGCAGGGCAGGCAGGGCATGGCGTAGGTTCTGGGCACTCCCTCCACCCCATGCTCTGGTTCCAAAGTCTTTTTCTCACCTGGGAGCTTGGAAGACCGGAATGGGTGGGGCATCTCCAGGAGCTGAGCTCCCTGTGGGGCTAATTGTGGTCACGAGAGAGCAGTGGACGTGGGTCAATGTTTATGCAAACGGCAGAGCTGCCTAGAAGCTCTGTCCTGTGGGACTTCAGCTCAGCGTGGCCATCGTCCAAGGACGGCAAGAACTGCTTTCCCAGGGCCATTAAGACTGCTTTGCACATTGGCTAGAAATAAATTGTGAATATTAATGCTAATGGTGTCAAAGGTTCGTAATCAGACTCCACACTCCCAATTTTAGAGCCCGCGGTTTGTCTATGAAAGCGCAGGTTGAGAAAGCCAGAGAAGCCGTCCTGGCAGGGGGCTAATAGCGCCGCTGTTCACCTCCGTGGGCTTCTTGAGGCCTTTGTATGAGCTTATTAAGAT
>PVLC010050682.1:0-10029 GCA_004027655.1 Graphiurus murinus | reverse complement strand
TGCTTTTCAGGGTAGTACTAGGAACCCCAATCATGAGGGAAATACTGATTTTTTTCACCACTTAGCATTGAACCTAAGGGCATTCTACCTCTGAGCTATACGCTAGCCCTTTTAATTTTGAAACAACGTCTCACTAAGTTACTGATTGTTCTATCTCAGCCTCCCAAGTACTGAGATTACAGGAGTGTACCACCTCACCTGGCCGATGTCCTTTTAACAAGAAGTCCCAGGTAGGGCTGTTTCAGGGCTGGTTATGCAGCAGATCATCAAGGACCAACAAACCTGGCATCCTGAACACTGTGGCCTGTGTGGTGTGCAGATACAACAGCCAGCAACACTTTTATTGCTGGTGGACTCTACATCAGATCTCTTTTCAATGGTGAGGAAACCTTCTCTCCTCCACAGCTGATTTCCTTGTATCCCATTTGTCAGAACTGAAACATATGCTCACTCCTGAACCAGTCACAGCTAAGGGGGGCGGGAATGGTTAGTACAAGCAATTACTGACTACTTGTTCAAGATTTTACCTTGAGCTGCAGAGTGGGTCACCTTCCCTTGAATGGTGGTTACCTGGTAACCAGGAAGGTCACCGCTAGTAAAGAAGGGGGAATGGATGGACAACCAGCCCTAGTTGCTAGAATATTTTAGTTAATTAATTATAATTTTCTAAAACATTGCCAAGACTATTGTTAGAACATTCTGATCCAGTATTTTGAGGTTTTATAGTTCATTTCACATGATTGTGTGTAAGGAGGAGACTGTGTATGTGCAGATCTTAGATCTGGCTCTACTTCTAGAAGGAAGGAGAATAGGACTTGGTGGTTGTCAACACAATTGAGTGCTCAAGTGACTGACTAAGTTGGTGTTAAGACAGAAAATGGGAGATATATTCAAAGCAGAACTAGGCGTACAGTTCTTTTATAACCTCCTCACTCTCTCTCTCCTTTGAATATCTAAAACAAACACTATCCAATTTTAGAATTTCATCTGTTTGAATTTGCATCTATCTAGTGCGGCAACAAAGCGACCATCAATTAACAGGAGTTTGAATTAATTAATTGATTATTGCTTTTGGTTGACAGGAGCTTGGGCATGAGAGTGGCTAAACAGTGCTTAGCTGGTTGCAGATATTTTTTTCTCTCCATTAGATGAAGTCCCAGCTTTGGTATTTTTTTCAGATCAAAATTTGCTGGTTCTGCATGTTGGCTGGAGCGAACAATGGCAGCACACCACTTGGCTTGTGCTAAAGGGATATTACATCCCTCCCCGACAGTTGGCTGTGTGGCAGATTAAGGTTGCGAGGTATAGATTCCCATTGACGGAAATGAAACTGTATGTGTTCTGACTAGACCCGCTGGGCTCTGAAGACGCTGGAAATCTAGTTGTCACACGCGGTGTGTACTGTTCATGGCATGGCGAGGGTAACGAGAAGCACTGTGTCCTGGGTCAGGATCCATGCAGTGCCCAGGGAGTGCCACTGGCACCAGAGAACATGAATTATGTGATTTGTACCTCCCAGCTATTTGAGCTAAATTGACCCTCCAGGGTCTGGAACCCTGTCCAAATTTCCTCATGCTGTTATGCCGTGGAATGCAGGAAGGAAAGGGAAGAGAAGGCTCACCCCTCGCTATGCTATTGCATGCTTTCAAACACCAGAACTGATTCTCCAAAGTAATTTTTCTTCATGCATCCTGACATTTGAACAATGCAATGCACAGGCAAGTCTTGAGCTTCTGTAGTCATCCTGAAATTAAATACCATTCTCAGCCTTGGCAGATTTTTTTTTTCCCTCACTATCTCAGAGCTCCAGAGACCTGGTGGTCCTGTCCTACTAGGGGGTAGGGCTGGAGAGACATATTGATGATGGGGTCTCAGCATGGGGATGGGAGGCAAACAAAGGATGCTGTGTGTGTGTGTGTGTGTGTGTGTGTGTGTGTGTGTGTGTGTGTGAGAGAGAGAGAGAGAGAGAGAGAGAGAGAGAGAGAGAGAGAGAGGAGAAAAGATTGGGAGAGAATGAGGGAATGTGCCTGTTTCTAAGAGAAATCCTGGTAACAGGTTTCTGGGTAAATGAAAGTTGTATTGTCTTCCATCAGAGATGACTTGAAAATAAAGTGCTTCAATGCTAATACTGCAGATGTCTGCAGGAAGCTCAGCACCACACGGAACACTGCAGTTAGATAGCTGTGCAAAAAAGTACATGAAGGAAAGGGCTAATGTGCAATACTTCTATTTAAGATAGAAGGAGGAAATAGAAATTGTGATAGCATGCTATTTCAAGTAATAATAGAAAGTACTTGATGTTTACATGGTGAATGGATCAATACTAATTCTGTAGTCAGCGCACATACAGTAGTTTGGATTATACAAGTGATAGATGCACTCAGTATAGCTGAAATTTCCACCCTGAAACATTTATTTCTTGCTGCGTGTTAGATGGAATTTTCCACCCAACTATCTGGAAGGATTTGCATAAGAATGGTGATAGAGCAGTATTCTTTAATGATGTGCTTTTCTTTGTTAAACTTCAAAAATGTCTATGGTGCATGATGAGGTTTGGGTGAATTGCCAAGCTAATGCTTTTATATTTTCTTTAAAGAGCTTATCTTCACTGTGTTGTGGGAGTTACTTTATATTGTGGTTATAAAGGCAGTGGCAGTAAAGCCGAATCTGTAGCAACCCCCAATCAATGCCTCCTCCTCTTGGAGAGCTTGGTCCTACAAGGAAGGGAGTTTGGAGAGCTGCAAGGAGTCCAATCCCTTGGCTCATTTTATGCTCCTATACCTGGCTCTTGTCACCCTGAAGCGAGGATGCCATTCTCCAGCCCAAACAATGACCTCTTGTTAGCAGAAATCAGAACCGTGTCTGTCAAAAGGGCTTGAGATGGGGCCCAAAGCCTGGCGCTCACACTGCGGTTCAGTTGAATTATTCAGATGAGAGTCTGGGAGCAAATTCTTTTTGGAAAGTGACCTTTTTGTCCTCTCCCTACAAGAACCTAATGTTTACAATGTGAGGAGGAGAGGGGACCGGAATCTTGGGAATTCCAGGAATGCAGTGGCCAAGCAAAAGAAGGGGCACTCTTCAGATTCTGCTAGGAAGCAAGGATTTGTGAGCACAAAAGTGGAAAAACAAAACCCCAAAGCTGGGAACCTCAGTTTCAATGAAACAAAGAATTTGAAACCCCAGGGTGGAAGGAAACTTCGAGGTCACCTAATCCAACCCTTTGTCTAATACATCAAGAATCTTTTCCCAACACAGTTCTGCAGTTGCTTACATACCTCCAAGGACAAAGAACTCACTTCCTCCCAACTACAAGGGCAACGGATGACATCATATGGAAGACTTGCTGTGCTCTAGGCACAGTAAAAAACCTGGAGATTCATAATCTCATTTAACGTGCACAACTTTATGAGGTAGGTACCATTACGGTCACCTCTGTTTTAGAGATGGGGAAACTGCAGCTTTATATGTTACAGGAAAAGGATTTGAGTCCACTGGTCTCCAGTGCCTGTGTTCTTAACCCTGCGCCTTCATGCCTAGCCTGGCCCATCACAGGTAGACCTGGTGGGTACTCTGCTGAGTTTTGGAGACACTTGGGATGCACCTCGCCCTTCTTTTGCAGGACTATCCTTCAAATATCTGAAGTGGCTTCCTTGCCTTCTAGTTTTGCAGAGTTTTAAAAAATTTCAAGCATAGCATTCCTCTTTGACTTAGTTTGATGAGTTCCACTAAAGCCATTCTCATTTACCAATGCTCTTCTCCAAACATTTCACTTATTGCTTCAATTCATAAGCCAAACCATGTTTCGTTTATTTATTGAGCATTATGAAGAGACTTTATAATTTTTTGCTGTCTTTTTCTAGCAGACAGTGAATGGACTTTGTTGGTGACATCTCACCCGAAGGGATCTATCTGTTCTGGGGGCCCAGGGAAGCTTTCCAAAGAGCACATGATCAGCTTTTCCATAGCCTGTTTCAGGGAGAAGGCATTTAAAAAATCCAGAGCATTAAAATAAGCCAGGGTTGAGCTTCGAAGTCATTGCCGGTGGGAAAGGCAGGACGAGAAGCCTCCTCTTGCAGAGCACTGGAGGGGGTCCTGTGTGGTCCTGTGGGAGGCAGCTGTTCTCACAGCTAAAGGATCCAATTTTGCCTATGACCTGGATTCGCTGAAGCTCACTGGCTTGTCACCATGCCCCTGCATCAGCTTCCTGGCTTGTGAAAGGCGATCACGCTGTTGACACCCTGGTGTCCTACTTCTCACAGAGTAAATTCTGACTCAGAACTGGGCAACCTGAGGCTCGCCCTGTGACCCTGGGCAAATCGCTCTACCTCTCTGGGCTTCAGTGTCTTCATTCATAGAGATTTAAGTAAGCCTTCTTAATAGGATAAGAAAAAAGTTAAATGAAGCGATGCTGGTGATAGCATCCCACTTCATAAATGTCAAATTGGTCCATGATGAACCTAGGGTAGGCCTTGCAGGGCTTAGGACTATGGCTGACCCTCAATTCTACTCCGTCATAGAGGAAAGAGCCATTTTTTTTGCTTTTGAGATACTGGGGATTGAACCCAGGGGCATTCCACCTCTGAGCCACACCCCCAGCCCTATTTTTTTATTCTTTATTTTGAAACAGGGTCTCACTAAGTTGCAGAGGGCCTTATTAAGTTGCTGAGGCTGGTCATGAGCCTGCAATCCTTCTGTCTCAGACTCCCAAGTACTGGGATTACAAGTGTGCCTGGCTAAGAGCTAATTTCTACTAAGCATTTTCCCCCCTCCCTCTCTCCTTCCTTTTGCTATTCTAAGGATTGAACCCAGGGGCAGTGTACCTCTAAGCTACACCTTACACCCCCAGCCCTTTTTATTTTTTATTTTGAAACAGGGTCTCATTAAGTTGAATAGGGCCTCACTAAGTTGTTGAGGCTGGCCTCGAACCTGTGATCCTACCAAGTACTGGGTTCTCAGACTCTCAAGTACTGGGGTTACAGTGGTGCACCACCATGCCTAGCTTTACTGAGCATTTCTCCACATGCTAGCTTCAGCGGCATCTCATTTTGTCTATTCCTCATAGGAGTCTTAATTGATATGAATAGCTGTTACTTCCCACGAGGAAACTGAGGCACAGAAAAGCAAATATTTTGCTCAAAGAGACACGGTTAGAGAGTAGTGGAGCTGAGGTTTGGAACAAGGTGCTCAGATACTGTTGTTGGCTGTTGATGAAGTGTCCTTTATGAGGAAATCTCTGGGCACTGAGGAGGTGGGGCTAGTGGCATGCTGTCCCCTTCCCTACCCTGGAGAGCAATGTCTGGTAGGGTTTCCAGTTGTGGTGCCTCCCCAGCCACCGTGATGGCCAGGCTGCATCCCTGCAGGCCTACCAAGACCCTTGTTACCTTATGTCACAACCCTGCGTAAATTAAGGTCAGTGAGAGCTAGGTTCTAGTTGAATCCACAGAAGAAATTGACCACAGAGAATTGTGTTGAAATGATTGTAAGGGAAAGACATAACCTGGCTAAATCAGTTATTTTAAGTTAGAAAAAAGTTCATCAATAGTAAGAAATCGAAAAAAAAAATTTTAAGGATCAATTCACATTAGTAGCAATTTTCTGTAATTCTTGTATTTTCCTCCAAATACAGATTGTTAAAACAGATTTTTATACCCTTCCTTCCTTCCTTCCTTCCTTCCTTCCTTCCTTCCTTCTTTCTGATTCTGTAGCAATATTGGGACAGGAGAAGGAAGTGATACTCATTGGTCTAAAACTATTTATTAATTAATTTTTGTAGTAATAGAGATAGAACCCAGGGACATCCCAACTCTGAATTACATCCCTAGCCCTACTTTACTTTTATTTTAAAACAGGGTCTCACTAGCTTGCTGAATCTCACTACTTGCTGAGGCTGTCCTCGAACCTGTGACCTTCTAGTCTCAGCCTCCCAAGTACTGCACTTCCTTTTTTTTTTTTTTAATAGTGAGGAACACTTGAGTTTTCATTTAATGAGGTGGAAAGAACATTGGGCTGTGTTGGGAGATCTGGCTTCTAGTGCTGGTTCTAAAAGAAAAGCATGCTTTCTTGCTGGGTCTTTTATCCCTCCTGTGTTAGGGTTGGTGAATGTGATTTGTAAGGTTCTCTTCAAGCCTAGATACCATGTGTTTTAGTTAGCTCTCTATAACAAATATCTGAGATAACTCTATTTAAAAAGGAGGAAAGACAGTCCAGCATGGTGGCGCACGTTTGTAGTCTCAGTACTTGGGAGGCTGAGACTGGATAATCTGGGTTTGTGGCCAGCCTCAGCTACTTAGTGAGGCTCTCCACAACTTAGTGAGACCCTGTTTCAAAATAAAGAGTAAAAAATAGGACTGGGGATGTAGCTTGGAGGTAGAGTGCCCCTGTGTTCAATCCCCAGTACCACCAAAAAAAAAAAAAAAAAAAAAAAAAAGGAGGAAAGGGCCGGGCTTAGTGGCATATGCCTATAATCCTGGTATTTGGGAGGCTGAGACAGGAGAATTGAAGGCTTAAGGCTTGCCTCAGCAACTTAGCAAGACCCTCAGCAACTTAGAGAGACCCTGTTTCAAAATAGAAAAAGGGGGGGGGTTTGATAGTATAGCTTGGTGGTAGAATGGCCCTGGGTTCAATCCTCAGTACCAGGAAAAAAAAAAAAAAGATGGAGGAAGGTTTACTTGGCTCACAGTTTCAGAGGTGCAGTCCATGGTGGGTGGCCCTGTTGCTCTTGAACCTGTGGGGAGGCAGCACACCATGGTGGGAGCATGTGGCAGAACAAAGATGTTTACCTCATGGCGGGGAAGTTAAAGACAGAGGAAGAGACTGGCATCCCACAATCCCCACTGAGGGGCATACTTCCAGTGACCTAAGACCTTTCACTAGGCTCCACCTCTTAAAGGTTCCCCTACCTCCCAACAGTATCACAGACTGCAGACCAAGCCTTTAACACACCAGCCTCTGTGGGACATATGCCACCTTGGCTCCAGCCCAGGCAAGACAAGTCAATTTAGTCCACACTAGTAGAGTGCCTATTCAGCATCAGACTTTGTGCTGGGCGTGTGGTTATATACAGCAAAAATAAAGATGTGGAGCATTAAACCTTTGCAGTTCAAGTGCCAGGCTGCCTGGGATTACATCCCAGCCTTGCCTCTCGCTGCCTAGAGAGTCACAATCAGTTTGTTTTCCTGTTGTGCCTCGTCTTCCTCCTGGGATTGTGCTAATAAAACTAATAAATACATGTCAAGGGACTCCTCTAGGGCCTGGCACCTTGTAAACATTCAAATAATGTGGGATTTTATTCTAATTATTATTGGTGGGGGAGGTAAATGCTAATCAAATAATCACATTAAAGTAAACTATTTCAGTTGGGCCAAGTGCTCCGAGAGCGTGTATCGGAAAGGGTTTTGTTGACCTGGGAAGTAATGGTTGAGGTTAAGATCTGAAGGCTAAGGTTGCCAGTTGGAAGAGGAGTGGCATAGAATTCTAGGCAGGAGGAACAGCATATGCAAAGCCCCTGTGGTGGGAGAAACACAGAATTCTGGGAAATTAAAGTAGGCTAGGGGGAAAAAACAAACAAACAATGAGGAGCATGGTGAGAGAGGACACAGGGACCAGGTCAGCATGGAACCTGTCTTTGAATCGAAGATGCAGGAAAACTGTGCTGTGGTTTGAATGTGTTCCCCAAATTCACGTGATGGAAATCTGGCCCCTGATATAACGATGCTTTGGGAGGTGACTGGTCATAAGGACTCTACCTTCGTGGATGGATAAGTCCATTCATGGCCTAATGGATTAATAGATGAGTGGATTAGAGGGTTATATGGGTGGCCTTGTCATGACACCCTCCCATATGTTATGATGCAGCAGGAAGGCCTTCACCTGATGGGTGCAGATACTGGCACCATGTTTGCACTTCTCTGTTCCCAGAACTGGGAGACAAATCAACTTCTAATCTATTTAAGTTACTCAGTCTTGGGTATTGTATCTGTCAGCATTCTCACAGCTGTAATCTAAAGACTTGACCACCTGTCTTAAGGAAGGAAGATTTATTAGCTCACAGTTTTCCTTGGAGATGTTGGGGTTCAGTCCATGTGAGGCTGGGGACCACGGATCTCAGGGCATGGCAGCAGCAAGTGGAGAAAGTGGAGAGAGAGAGAGAGAGAGAGCAAGAGAGCGAGCGAGCGAGCACAGGGGCCGTGCTCCTCACATCATGGAGGCCGGAAGCCAGAGAGCAAGCGAGGGGAGAAGGAACCATAAATAATCTCCAATGTTGCATCCTGCCAGCTGAGGCCACCACCCAGATAAAATCATTGCAATGGATTTATCCACTGCTGAGATTGTAACCCTCAAGACTCAATTATATCAATTCCAAACACCAATTTATGAGCTCTTCAAGGGGCCATTCTGGATCTAACTATAACAGAGACTTTGCTATAAAAACCCAAAACAGACTAAGACAAACTGGGTTTCCATTTGTCTTCTGGAGATCAGGGTTCCAATTATACCCATGCCTCTAATACCCTGAAGTGATGTTGACTGGGGTTTGGTTTCCTTTAGGGTAGAACCCAACAGGACCAGCTTCTAAGATGGGGCCCAGAAGGGTTAACATCACCAGGATCATTACGCACACAGGTTATGCTTTAGGAGCCAAAGTCCCAGATTGTGGTCTTACATTTCAATAGACTCTTTAATGTTCCATGACTTGTAGGTCTAAAAATAGGATTGAAAGTTCAAGGTGGATTTTTTCCCCCCTGTCTATAGGGAGACAGTCTTCATGGGTCTTTAGCTTTTCGGAACATATTTGTCTCTGTGTGTGTGTGTGTGTGTGTGTGTGTGTGTGTGTGTGTGTGTGTGGTGCTGGGGATTGAACCCAGAGGCATTCTACCTCCGAGATACACCCTCAGATCTACTTTATTCTATATTTGGAAGTAGGGTCTTGTTAAGTTGCTGAGAGCCTCACTAAGTTGCTGAGGATGGTCTTGAACCTATAATCCTTTTGTCTCAGCTTCTCAAATGATGGAATTACAGGTGTGCACCACCACACCCAGCTTGAATTTGTGTATTTTTTGTCTAGAGAGATGCATTTACACATTTAAATTAAAATTCGAGTGCATTTTTAGGTTGGGGTTTTGGGTCCTTATGAAATACACCCTTAGTACCAGGTTAAATGTCCTTCCATTGCAAGGCAATGCCCAATATTGAAAATTATGGATTCTCTCTCAATATCTCAGTATCCGCCCATCACCCCCAACCTATTACCTCCTTTCCTCTTTGCTGTTACTGCCTCAGTTTTGGACACTCATCATGTTCTTCTAAACTGTTTTAATTTCTTCTGAATTTGTTTTTCTGCATTTAGTTTCCTCCTCTTTTAAATCAGTCCTTGCTATATTTTGTGGAAAGACATGTTATTGGGTTGGGGGAGGCTGTGAGACAAAAATAAATAAAATTGTAGAAATTTATTTTCAGAATAAAGTAAATAAGGCTTATTATGGACACACTGGAAAAAATACATGTAAGCTAAAAAAATTCATAATCTTGGCACCCAGAGGCAACCAATGATATATATTTTTCTAGAGTATTTTGATGGGGAATATCTTTTTAGAGTTGTGATCAAGCTGTATGCATGTGCATTTTTACATCAAATATTTCACTTAACATTTATTTTTTTCTTTAGCCCAAATGCATACACGTATTTATTTATTTCCAGCATGGAAAGTTTGAAACATACACAGAAGTAGAGACAATACTATAATGATTCCCCTATTCCTATCAGATAACAATACCCACCTTAAAAAATTATCTATATTGTAGCATTGAGCTTGTGATGTGTAACAGATTGCTTCAAAATTTAGTGACCTAAAACCTCAACTATTTATTTGGTTCATAATTCTCAGGAGCGGTGATTTGGGTTGGGTTCAGCTGTGTGGTTCTTTTGTTAATCTTGGCTGGCCTCATTCACGCATCTGTGTTTTGCTGCCACTTAGTTATGTGACTCTCCTTCTGAGATTGTCTGGATGACATCTCGGCTTGCCGAATACA
>PVLC010050681.1:0-10045 GCA_004027655.1 Graphiurus murinus | reverse complement strand
TTTTTTTTTTTTTTTTTTTTTTTTTTTTTTGCGGTACTGGGGATTGAACTCAGGGGCATTCTACCTCCGAGCTACACCCCCAGCCCTATTTTTTATTCTTTATTTTGAAACCGAGTCTCACTAAGTTGCGAAGTGCCTCACTAGGTAGCTGAGGCTGGCCGCGAACCCGGATCCTCTGGTCTCAGCCTCCCGAATGCTGGGATTACAAGCGTGCGCCACCACGCCCGGCTTGAAACATGGATTTTTAAATATAAATGTTTTGCTTTCCTCTAGAAAATTGATTGCTTTGGGCTTGACTTTTATAACTGTTAATTAGATTATCTATTTATAACTGATTAATTAGATTAGGATTATCTACAAATGAGAAAATTAAGGAATGGCATTCTATAATTTTGAATTTCATAAAAATTTTAAAATTTGTATAATTTTAGAAAATCCTAGAGTTTTTTAAATAAAAGGATTGTCTATTCGTACTTTTATTTTTCTTTCTTTTATTTGGGAAAAAAAGAGAATGAGTAAAGTAATTTCCTCTATACCTCTCCAGGCTTAGATATTCACCGGTGTACCGCATGATTTTTTTTGGACATTATTTGCATAAATGTGAATATCTTCAAATGTTCTCCCTAAGCTCTCTTTACATAAAATTTGGGCAAATATTAGGAAAAAATTTTCATTATTTGTTTCCCATAACTCATAACTGATTTCCTATCATGATTAAGTTGTATATAGTTGAAAATAGTGATATTTATTACACCAGTGGAGTCTAATATTCTATGGCTAATACCTACTCACAGTAAGAGAATGACTATAAAGATAGCATTAAATTTATTTTTGTTTGTTTGTAGTCTGGGGGAAGGACAAATAAAGAAGTATTGTTTGAATAATATGTGAACTACAAAAAGCAAGCAATGGATAAAGGCCTAGAGAAAACTAAAATTTGAAAAGTCAGACTATTTTCTATGGAGCTATGAAGTCTGAAGGAAAATTCTTGTTCAGTTATTTGTAGTAAAAAGAAACTAATCTCTTAAAATTATACATATAAGATAATATGGTTTTAGAACAAGTAAACATATAAGAAAATATTCTTTAAGGAATAAAGCCTAATTAAAATTTTCTTTGACACTGTCATTCTTTTGTTTGTCATTTTGCTTTTTACCTTTTGGCCCCTGGAGCTTTTCATTTGTAATGGTTCTAATACAACACTTCAAAGGATTGCCATTGTTTAAAACTCAAATCATAGTAATCCTCAGAACATCCCTGAGGCAGAGCAAATATCTTCATGTTCTCTATTTTATTGATCCATTATTCTTTTATCCATTTACCTGTCATGTACTATCATAACAATAGCTGATATTAATTCATCACTTACAATGTGCAAGATACTTTTTTTTTTTTTTTTTTTTTTTTGGCGGTACTGGGGATTGAACTCAGGGGCATTCTACTTCCGAGCTATACCCCCAGCCCCATTTTTTATTCTTTATTTTGAAACCGAGTCTCACTAAGTTGCGGAGTGCCTCACTAGGCAGCTGAGGCTGGCCGCGAACCCGGATCCTCCGGTCTCAGCCTCCCGAATGTTGGGATTACAAGTGTGCGCCACCACGCCCAGCTTGCAAGATACTTTTTAAAGTGCTTTTCACATATAAACTCCCTACCCTCCAAAAATACAAAGCATTATTCTAGTTTTACAGATGAAGCAACTGAGGAACAGAGTAGGTCAGTAATTTTATTTATGATTTCATGGCTAGTAAGTAGCAGAACCTGGCATTGAACCCATCACTCTTAGCTACAGAGTTGGCATACTTTTGTTCACTTGGGATGGTAACTTTCTTAGCCCATTTTCTGCTTTTATAACAATATCCACAGACTGGGTTATTTATTAACAGTAGAAGTTTATTTGGTTCATGGTTCTGGAGACTGGAAAGTCTAAAATCATAGTTTTTACTGGCAAAGGCCTTCTTACTGTGTCATCCCATAGCAGAGGGTAAAATACCCAAAGAGCATGTGTGAGACACTAAGCGAACAAGAGGGGATCACTTTTATGGTACATCCATATCCTCAATGAAGACTAGTGCCAGAGCCTAGTGCTAGAGCAGAGCCCTCATCACCTGATCACCTCATAAAGGTCTCACCTCTTATTACTGTTAAAATGGTAATAAAATTTGAACATGAGTTTGGGGGAGGGTCAAACCATAACAGTAACTGTAAAAATCAATTAAAATTTACAATATTAGGGAAGATACAGGCAGAGAAAGTCATAGAAACAAGCCATTACTTGTTCACTTAATATTTATTGAATGTTCTGTTTCAGATTCTGTACTAAGTATTTGATGGTAAGTTGAAGTTAGTCTTTATTCTCATAGAGCTTATAATTTAATGTAGTAGCTGATTATTAGGTAATAAGAGTACTAGACCATTTTGATAGAGGAAAAACAAGAGTCCATAGACATATCTACCAGGAGTAATGTGAGGCTTTCCAGAAGCAGTGATGATTAGGCTGAGATCTAATTACTCGAGATCTAATGACTTGTCTGTCTAATCTAAAGCCGAGGCTCGTTCCACTGTACAACATAAATAAAATGAAGAACAAGGGGGCTATGATATAAAATACAATAGGATTCTAAATGTTCAAGAGTATGTCTGCTAATAAATTTGAACTAGTAAATGTAATAGACAATGTTATATTTAAACATATTGTCAAAATTCACTCAGGAGTTACAGACCAGAACAGCACAAAAATCAATGGGAGATATTAAAGAAGTTATCAAAAAGCTCTTGAAGAGCCAAACAGTATTATCAATGAGTTATTCAAGTTTTTCAAATAATGGATAATTCTTGTGCAATAAGTTTTCTATATCTTATTCAGAAAAAATATATAACTTTCATATTTGAAATATTCTGGCATTTTTAATGAAAATAACATCTTTATAAAGAAACTTAGAGCGAAAATGATTATGGGTACAGAAATAGAGAATACCAGCTAACTAAATTCAATAAGATTAAAAGGAATTGCTGGACACGACCAAGTATAGATGACCTCACAAGCATAAAGATGTTTAAATAATTTTAATAATAATTAAGTTCCATTGTTAATAAAAATGGTTAAGTCCCATTATCTAAGAGACATTTAATAAGTTCCAACATTTGTTATGACAAATAATCTTAAAGACTAAAAGCATACTTTGATAATGTAACATGAGAATGCATGATTGTGTAATTGGTTTAGCATTGTAAAATAGACTAAGTTATAAATTAAGAAAAACCTAGTCATCTTAATAAAGAAAAAGTAGTAGAACTCAACTTCTTTCATATTAATATTTATGATCAAAATAAGGGGACTACCTGATTAAAAATGAAATCAAACTGTACAGCCAACATATTCATATAATGGAAAATTAAAATATTTCTCTTTAAATCATAAATAAGAGAAAGATGTACTCTCTGTCCACCTCTAGTCAATGCTGACCAGAGATCCTGGCCAGTGTAATAAGGAAAAGAAAAGAAAAACCTACAGGGAATGGAAAGGAAACAAAACCATCATTAGTCTCAATGTAAGAATATAAAGATAACTACAAGGGAAATTTTTTAAAAAATACATGTAAGTATGTAAAACCATAAAATTAATGTAAGGGCTTACATGTATTTATAGATACATTAAGACAAATCAAATGAATTTCTCTGTATTAGCAATGGTTAGAACATAGAAAAATACCATTTTAAGAAAGGATACTGCTTGTAACAGTATCAAGAATATGAAGTATCTTAGCAAGAATTCAGTAAGTGCCTTATATGGTTGTACCTGTGCCATGGGAGCTCTTGAGAGCTTTCAGGTCACAATGGCCAATTCCTTCCTGCAGAGTCAGCTCTGTTTTCCAATCTCCACAGGTACCCATCATCTATAGAGCAAGCCCATTAACCAGCTGGATTTAAAGAGACTCTTGCTGGGATTTAGACAGGAAAGGTCATGGGAGTGGGGCTGGGCCAGGATATGAAGAGAGAAATATGATTGAGTAGATAAATCACTGAGAAGAATCAAAAGATTTCAGCTTCTGCTTGCAATGTCACCCTAGTCAAGTAACATTTTATTTTTTAGTAATTCTTTTATAAAATTGGACCAAAAAAAACTCACTTCACAGTGGTTGGGAAGAAAAAAGTTAGGTAATAGACATAAAAGTATCAGACACAAGATCTTTTATTTCATACTTTGTCATTGAATATTAGTTTGTCCTGAGTAAGATACAGGTATAGATTTTAAGAATGAAAAATACCATACTTTTTTTGGGGGGTGCATTGTAATTTTACATCATATTAGAATAGAGGGTGCTAGAGCCAGGCGTGGTGGCGCACGCTTGTAATCCCAGCATTCGGGAGGCTGAGACCAGAGAATCCGGGTTCGCGGTCAGCCTCAGCTACCTAGTGAGGCACTCTGCAACTTAGTGAGACTCGGTTTCAAAATAAAGAATAAAAAGAAATAGGGCTGGGGGTATAGCTCGAAGGTAGAATGCCCCTGAGTTCAATCCCCAGTACCGCAAAAAAAAAAAAAAAAAGAATAGAGGGTGCTAGAAAAATACATGTGCACAACTCTTGTTACTCTCCCTACTGGGTCACCTCTCCCTCACCCTCACCCTACAAGTCTTTGAGATTGGAATTGGTAGTTTTATAAATGTTCATCTCCCTACTTCCCTAGTCCCCCTCAGTCATTCCCCTGGAGTCTCTGCTCATCTATCTGATGGTGTCCTTATTTCCTAATATCTCTCTATCATCCACATATAAGAGAGAACATACATCTACTCATTCTTTGGGACTGGGTGTATATACTTAGTATAATATTCTTGAGTTTTATCCATTTTCTTGCAAATGGTGTTATTTACTCTTTATGACTGAGTAAAATTCCATCATGTGTATATACAAAAAGGATCATCCTGACCTGCTTTTTATTACAAACAACAGCAGCAGCAGCACTGGTGCTTACAGGACCTTTATGCAGTCATACCACATACTGTTATCAGTACCAGTATCATCTTCATTTTACCAATATCCTACAGTGGCTGTTCCTTTGGTACATGTCAAACAGTATCTACACTAGCTAGCAGATACAGGCATGTGCTCTAATCAGAAGAGGTCCATACTAATTGGTCAATTTAATGTCCAACTCCTACTGTCAGCTCCCCTGGTTACCTATTCAATATAGTCTAATTTTTCCCATTTTCCCTCAAATTTAAGAATAGTCATACTTTTCAAATCAACTATGTACTTGAAATAGCATGTAGGCCTATTACCTTTCTCATGGCTTTTCCTCAAAAGCAGAAGTGTATACACACTCTTTTATGTTCTTCAAACTCTTCCAGGACACATTTTTGACTTATTAAATTTCTATTACAAAAAAAATGGAATATTCTCTCAAAAAGCTATAAATACATAAAACTCCCTACATAAGACCTGTCAAAAATTTTAGCTACCCTCATTATCACCATCATTAACATATTCAACTATTTTCCTCATAGGGGAATTGCTACAAGCATCAGGAATAAGAGAAATATAATTTCTAAGCAGCACATTTAAATTATGCTTAGACTTGGCATATTCCTGTATATTTACATTCCATGGGCCAGATCTTGCAGGCAAAAAGAACTATTGAATAATGTCAAAAGGTATTTTTTGTAGGTGAACTCAGAAGAAATGAAGTCCAGTGCTGTTACATAGATAGTATTTAGCAGTGCTAGATTCACATACAAGTCTGTTTATCTTAGGTTCTCCACCCCCACTCTCCCTCAAAAACAACAACCTGATAATCCATAAGTAATGTTTTGGTTAAATAAAAAAAAAACATTTACAAACTTCTCTACTTCTGCAAAACTGATACAGATGAAATAGAGTCAATATAAAGCATTCTAAGAGAGGCTTCTAGATAACTAAGATAAATGTCTTTGGAAAATTATTAATCTTTAAGAATATTCTTACATTTTATACTAATTTTCAAAACCATTGTGGTTCTAAATATTTTTATTGACATAATAGTAATTAATTTACTTGTATTATTATTTAGGAATAGTTATTTGTAGTGACAAATCCTGTTTACATTTGTTATTTTACAGGATTCTATAAACTGGAGATTACTCTTAAAACAGAAGAAAAGAATTTGTAGAAACAAAACTGGAAGCATCCAGAATCTTGATGGTGTACCAAACCAAATGTCAACTGGAACGCGACCAAAAACCCAGGTCAGTAGCTTTATGACAGAATACTCTGTGAGTTATACCCCCTCACACAGTGCTATTCACTGAGGTAAAGATGGCATCCATCATATTCACACATTCTTTATTTTCCTTTTTTTTTTTTTACTTTAATATTAAGGATGGACTTTTTTTGTTAACAACAAAAAAGTCAATGAGGAAAATTATAATGAAATCATAAGTGTTACTATTTACAAAGATATTATATAGTTTTTAGTCTTTACAAAATTGAAAAACATCTTTTTGATGTAAAGGCAAAATAGTCCAATGTGATAGGTAGAACCATAACAGGATATCATATGCACTTAATTTAATTTCTCCATTATTAGTGAAAATGTATGCTGCTGTTGAAAATTTCATTGGCAATTGTTAGAAAAGTCTTCCTGTTGATGTAGTCTGTGACCTACAGTTCAGATGTCCAGAAAAGAGATATGAGGTTGTGGAACACATTTACAAGACATCAGCTATTAACATTAAATAAACTTTAAGCAATTGTCTATGTTCTACAAAGATAAATAATAAAGATTTTATTGTTGCTGCAATTTTGGTATATTTAAAATGAAGCCAGGTGCAGTGGTACATACACCTGTAATCACAGTACTTGGGAGGCTGAGATGAGAGGATCACAGGTTCAAGGCTAGCCTCAGAAATTTAGCCAGACCCTATTTCAAAATAAAATAGCTAGGGTATAGCTCAGAAGTAGAATGCCCTGGGTTCAATCCCATATTAACTCCTATTATATTCTTAGTGCTTGTGGTAATCAACTTTCCATTTCTGTAACAAAATATCTAAGATAATAAATTTCAGAAGAAGAAAGGTTTATTTTGGATATTTAGTCTGTGATTGGTTTAGCCCATTGGTTTTGTGCCTGAGTCTAGGTAGTATATCATGATTGGAGTGCATGGTGGATAAAGCCTTTACCTCATAGCCAGAAGAGAAACAGAGGGAGAGGAGGAGCCTGGATTCCTAATGTTCACTTCCATGGCATGCCCCCATATATGACAAAAAAAAATTGACTAGCCTTTCTTATTAAATATTTTGTGACTTTTAATCAGATTTATTACATTTTATGAATATTTAAAACTTTTTCACTTTTTAAAAACTAAATCTGAAAGTATTTCATAATAAGTTCTGACCAGTATTAGATATATATAAGGATGTTAAATAATAATTTGCAAGATTTAGTACAGTTGCTTATGCTTTTGTTGTTGGTGGTGGTGGTGGTAGTGGTGGTGGTGGTGTGTGTGTGTGTGTGTGTGTGTGTGTGTGTGTGTGTCTGTGTCTGTATGTGTTAGTACTGGGTATTGAACTTAGGGGCACTCTACCTCCAAGCTATACCCCCAGCATGATTTTATTTTTTATTTTGAAACAGGGTCTTGCCAAGTTGCTGAGGCTGGTCTCCAACCTATGATCCTTCTGTCTTAGCCTTCCAGTACTGGGACTACAAGCATGTGCTACCCCACCCGGCTTGCTTATGCTTTTTGATTTATGATGCCTGATTGCTTTAAAATGTAAAAAAGTACTTATAATTTTATGATGTAATATTAAGGTTAAACATTATGCATCTTTCTGACAGGAAACAGGAAAACTTTTTTAAAATTTCTAATTGCTTCTTTTATTTTTTTAATGTGCTTTTATTGGTGCATCGAAGTCTCACATCATAATGTAAATCATGTTGACAATGACATACACGCACACAGCACTTGGTGCCCCCCACTTCCCATCTCCCTTCCCAATACAGAGTACTGAGACTGACATTGGTATTCTCACATATGTACACATAGTTGATGGAAGTATTTCTATTAATGAACCTCATTCTTCCCCCTCTCCTTCTCTTAGAACATTTCCTTGACTCCAGTGAGTCCTTCTGGTATCTCAATTATCTGGAGTCCCTCTGGTATCCCAATTACTCCCTAGGTTGCACATATTAAAGAAAACATATGACCCTTCACTTTCTGTGATTGGCTAATCTCACTTAACATGATGTTCTCCAGGTCCTTCAATTTTCTTGCAAATTATGTTATTTTTTTCTTCTTTATTGCTGAATAGAATTCCATTGTGTATATTTTCCATAATTTTGTAATCCATTCATCTATTGATGGACACCTGGATTGGTTCCATAATTTGGCTATTGTGAATTGTGCTATGAACATGAGTATGCATATATTACTATAGTTCTATGGTTTCAACCTCTTTGGAAAGATACCCAGAATTGGTATAGCCAGTTCATATGGTGGATTCATTCCCAGTTTTCTAAAGAATCTCCAAACTGATCTCCATAGTTGCTGTACTAATTTGCAATACCACCTACAGTGTAGAAGAGTTCCTATTTCCCCACATCCTTGCCAGCATTTATTGTTTTTTTACTTCTTGATGATTGCCATTCTGACTGGGGTTAAATGGAATCTCAGTGTAGTTTTGATTTGCATCTCTCTGATTGCTAATGATATTGAACATTTTTATGTATCTTTTGGCCATTTGTGTCTCTTCTTTGGTGAAATGTCTATTCAATTCAATTGCCCATTTCTTGATTGGGTTATTTGTTTTTTCTAGTGTAAAGTCTTTTAAGTTCTTTGTATATTCTAGATACTAGTCCTCTATCAGAGGGATAGCTGGTAAAGATCTCCTATTCTTTACACATTTGCCAAAATCCATTAAATGTACGATAGCAAAAGTGAACCTTAATGTGAAGAATAGACTTTATAGACTTTGGGTGATTATGATGTGTCAACCTAGGTTCACCAGTTGAATCAAATGTACCACTTTGGTGAGAATGTCCATGGTGGGGGAGGCTGTGCAGATGGAGGTAGGGAGAATATGGAAAATCTCTGTACCTTCCTCTCAATTCTGCTGTGAACATATAAGGTCTCTAAAATGTAAATTTTTAAAAAATCTTTTCTAAATTAAAAAAGAAACATTATAGTATGTTTTAATTATATTTACTCTGATCCACATTTTGTTTCTTTTTGCTAAAGAATGGCTGATATTAGTCCTTTATTGGAGGAGTAGCTGGCAAAAATTTTCTCCCATTCTGTGGGCTCTTTGTTGAGGTTCCTGATAGTTTTCTTTGCTGCACAGAAGCTCTTTAGTTTAATGCAGTCTCATGTATTGATCTTCCTTTGAGTTGATTGTGCCTTTGAGGTCTTGTTGAGAAAGGTTTTACCTCTTTCTATGTGTTGAAGTGTTGGACCTCTGCCCTCTTCAAGTAGCTACAAGGTCTCTGGCTTGACTTCCAGGTCTTTGATCCATCTTGAATTGACTCTTGTGCAGGGTGAGAAAGTGGGGTTTACTTCCATTTTCCTGCATATGGTTAACCAGTTTTGCCAACACCATTTGTTGAAGAGGCTATCTTTTTTTTAAGTGTATGTTTTTGGCTCCTTTGTCAAAAATAAATTAACTGTAAGTGTGCGGGTTTATTTGTGTGTCTTCTATTCTGCTCCATTGGTCTATGTGTCTGTTTTGTGCCAATACCATGCTGTTTTTATTACTATGGCTTTGTAATAGAGTTTGAAGTCAAGTATTGTGATGCTTCCTGCATGGTTCTTGTTGCTAAGAACTATTTTGGCTATTCTGGGATTTTTTTGTTGTTGCTCTTCTAAATGAATTTAAGGACTGATTTTTTGTGTCTGTGAGGAGTGACCTTAGTGATTTAATGGGTATCACATTGAATCTGTAGTTCACTTTTGGAAGAATGGTCATTTTGATGATATTTATTCTGCCTATCCAAGAGCATGGAAGATCTTTCCATCTTCTAAGGTCTTCTTTGATTTCTTTTTTCAACTTTTATAGTTTTTTTTTTTTTTTTTTTTTTTTTT
>PVLC010050680.1:0-10221 GCA_004027655.1 Graphiurus murinus | reverse complement strand
TTAGTGAGATCCTGTTTCAAAATAAAGAATAAAAATTAGGACTGGAGGTGTAGCTCAGAGGTAGAATGCCCCTGGGTTCCATCCCCAGTACCACAAAAACAAACAAACAAACAAAAAATGGAGCCTGGTGTGGTGGTGCACACTTGTAATTCCCAGTACTTGGGAGGCTGAGACAGGAGGATCACAGGTTCGCAGCCAGCTTCAGCTGCTTAGTGAGGCTGGCCTCAAACCGGGATCCTCCAGTCTCAGTCTCCCAAGTACTGAGATTACAAGCATGCGCCACCATGCCTGGCTCTATATTAAAAACTTTTAAAGAAATTTTTTATATTTGAAATATAGTCTTCTGGAGGCTGAGACTGGAGGATTCGGGTCCGCGGCCAGCATCAGCTACCTAGTGAGGCACTCCGCAACTTAGTGAGACTCGGTTTCAAAATAAAGAATAAAAAAAAAAAAATAGGCTGGGGGTGTAGCTCGGAGGTAGAATGCCCCTGAGTTCAACCCCCAGTACCACAAAAAAAAAAGAAAATGAAATATAGTCTTCCATTAAAGATCATCCCCCCAAAAGGCATACAATTTTTTTTTTTAAGTTTGCTTAAGTTTCCTTAAAGGCATTACTCATGAAAAAGTAAATTATACTTTTCCATCTTCAGACATATTCCAGAGCTTTTCCTCCTTATAACCATTCAAAAGAATTCCTTTATATATCCTCCTGAAAAGAATTGTGCCTAAGTAAAGCATTGCTTAGTTTAAAAAAAAAAAAAAATCTGGCTAAGATCTCTACCTTGCAAGTTGGAAAACAGAAAAAACAAATACAAATCGTAATTGATGAAAGACATGTTACTGAACCTGAAGCAAAGCTAGGTCTGACCCTTGTCTATAAGATCGCACTCAGAAGACAGCTGTGAATGCCTCTGTCTCTAGAAAAAAACATAGGCATAATCCATACTTTAAGCATCTGGAAGAGATAAAGCGATCCAACATCAGAATTTTTTTTTGTGGTACTGAGGATTGAACTCGAGGCATTCTATCTCCTGGCTACACCCCCAGCCCTTTTTATAATTTGTTTTAAAACAGGTTCTCACTAGGTTGCTGAGTCTCCTGAGTTGTTGAGGTCAGTCTCAAAACTGTAATCCTCCTGTCTCAGCCTTCCAAGTACTAGGATTACAGGCGTGTGCCACCACACCCACCTCAGAAATCTTGATGATGATGTGATATTTGTTCTATGCGGTTGGGGGTGATGTGATGCTACAGGGTTTTCAGGTAAAAGGAAAACTATTGTGTTTACCTCATTTTTATAGCAGAATCAGATTTCTATGTTAAAGAACTGTAATTTTTTTTTTTTCAGTACTAGGGATTGAACCTAAGAGCATTCTACCTCCAAGCTATATCCCCAGCCCTATTTTTTATTCTTTATTTTGAAACAGGGTCTTACTAAATTGCAGAGGGCCTCACTAAGTAGCTGAGGCTGGCCACGAACCCAGATCCTCTGGTCTCAGCCTCCCAAGTACTGGGATTACAAGGGTGCGCCACCACGCCCAGCTCCTATTTTCTATTCTTTATTTTGAAATAGGGTCTAAGTTTTGGAGAGCCTCACTAAGTTGCTGAGGCTGGCTGCAAACCTATATTCCTCCTGTCTCAGCCTCCCAAGTACTGAGATTAAGGTATGCGCCACCACACCCAGCTACAGTAATAATTTTTAAAGACATCAGAAAAGAATTACTTTGAAATCATACATAAATATACAATAAGCATAATATCTGATGATAAAATAACCGGTCTGAAAAGCTACATAATTTTTAATGTCTTGATAAAATAAAGAACACTAAAACAAAAGATAATTACTCTTAATTCATGTTGTATTTCTTACCAATGAAATTAACTCCTCCATTGTTTGCCTGTTGTTTCTGTGATGTACAGAAAGCTCTGTTATACAATCATCATCAAGGTGAATAAACTAAAAAGAAGAATTTTATAAACTTTATTAACAAAAAATTACAAATACATTTTTAAAACTTAAAAATCAGCATAGTTACTTTATAAAACCAAACACTGATATGTAAAAACAACATGAGTTTGTCAAACTTAGGTTATGAATCAAAACTCATTATAGTGTGTGAGTGTGTGTGTGTGTGTGTGTGTGTGTGTGTGTGTATTGAATCCAGGGATGTTCTACCTCTGAGCTACACCTCAGCCCTATTTTATTTTTCATTTTGAAACAGGGTCTCACTAAGTTGGTGAGGGTCTTGCTAAGTTGCTGAGGCTGGCCTCAAACCTATAATTCTCCTGTCTCAGCCTCCGAAGTACTGGGATTACAGGTGTACACCACCACACCTGGCTATAATCCTTTTTATTTTACAGAGTTGAGTATTGAACCCAGGGCTTCACTTGTGTTAGAGCAGTATTCTTACCACTGAGCTATATCCCCAGCCCAATTATCCTCATAATTTTTAAAGATGTTATCAGATGACAACAGGCATTTCAAAAAGATGAATTCTTTCACAACTCTTCATATTCCCCTCATCATCTGATCAACAGTCAAAACACCCTTGTGTAGCAAAAGGACTTGTACCCCATTCCCTACTACAAGAACTGCGTTGACATTTTCATCACAGAACCACCATTCAGGCATTAAGAATCAGTAGTTGTACAACAAATTGGTTTAAAAAAAAAACAAAAACCTATAGCACATTGTAACTTGGGCTATGTTTAGGTCAGCACAATCCAAGGAGCCTTTGTAATGGTGACATAGGTACTGCACAATTGTCACCATGTTGAAAGTACAACAAACCATCATTTTAAAAAAAGAATGAATGAAAAATTTCCATACAAATTTCAGTTTACTTAAGGATGGAAATTATCCAAGTATTCAGATCTCTGCATGACAGGATCTCACCAAAAATGGAGCCAGAAACAAACTCAAAAAGGATCACTGAGAACAAAAAGGCAAGAATGGTCTGGCCTGGGGCTGGCATCGTGGCACATGCTTGTAATCCCAGCATTTGGGAGACTGAGTCCAGAGGATCCAGGTTCGAGGCCAGCCTTAGCTACCTAGTGAGGCACTCCGCAACTTAGTGAGACCCAGTTTCAAAATAAAGAATAAAAAAATAGGGCTCGGGGTATAGCTCGAAGGTAGAATGCCCCTGAGTTTAATCCCCAGTACCAAAACAAACAAACAAAAAAAAAGAATGGTCTGGCCTGGCAAGGAATTCAGAAGATCACATGTGAAGAGAATCATAAGGAATGTAATTTTAAAGTTCATCTTTCCAAAGTAAGACATTCTGTTTACAACAGCCCCAGGAAATGATGTTTTACTTTCTGCCTCAAGTACTCCTCTGCAGGGAACTTAGAAGAGTTGGGATGGTTAGCTTCTCCCTGTTGCCTGAGATCTGTCTCCCTGTGATCTCTACCTACTGTGAGTCTACGCAGCCTGACAGCTAATAGCTTCTGGCATTAGATAGACTTTGGTTTTAATTGTGACATCATTTTATAATCATGTGACCTTGAGCATGTCACTACACCTAAGCCTCAGTTTTACCATCTGTAAAAGAGATGGTGTATGCCTTGCAATATATGTAAAATATGTGGAGCACCCAGGATATTTAAACAGATTAGGCCTCAAAACATGGTTAACTATTTTTCACCAACAATCTGTTTCTTCTTTGATATAAGATCCTTTCTAAAATTTGAATATAATAGTCAACCTTTCCTCTCCAACTTTTCTCGCTTCTAATTTCTTTAACCACTCTTTTTTTTTTTTTTTTTTTTTGCAGTAATGGGCATTGAACCCAGGGGCATTCTACCTCTAAGCTACATCCCCAGTCCTACTTTTTATTCCTAATTTTTCTTTTTGAAACAAGGTCTCACTAAGTTGTGGAGGGCTTCACTAAGTAGCTGAGGCTGGCTGCAAACCCAGATCCTCCTGTCTCAGTCCCCCAAGTACTGGGATTACAAGCTTCCACCACCACTCCCGGCTTTAACCACTATTTTAATGATGAACTATTCTTACCATTCTACCACTTGAGATCAAACATGCAAGACTGTCATTGAGCCTCAAGATCAGGTCAAAACCACTTAACATGAAAGGGAGGTTTACTCAGCAGAGATAGAGCAATATCATGCATGCCCTTCCCTTTTGCAGGACACCACACTTGTAACAGTGTGCCATTATGGAAAGAGAGAAACAATGACCTTGCTGTGGTTTGAAAGTTGTGTCTTCCTAAAATTCACTGTTGAAACCTAATCACCAATGTGGTAGTATAAGGAAGTGGGGCATTTGGAAAGTGATTAGGCCATAAGTGAGCCTATCTTCATGAATGAGATTAGTACCCTTGCAAAAGAGGCCCCAAAGAGATCCCTTACCCCTTCCACCATGGGGGATACAGTGCAAGGGAACCAATTATAAGTAAGAATGCAGGCCAAGCCAGGTATGATGGCGCATGCCTGAAAACCTAGTACTTGGGAGACTGAGACAGGAGGATCACAGGTTTGAAGACAGCCTCAGCAAGTAGTGAGACTCTCATCAACCTAGCAAGACCCTGTATCAAAATAAAAAATAAAATAGGGCTGGGGTGTAACTTGGAGGTAGAATGCCCCTGGATTCAATCCCAAGAATCAAAATTCAATGTCAAGCAGGAAGACAAAGATTTTGAAGTTTCTCCCTTAAGAAAACTATCTCTCTTCCATAGATTCCTGCTCCATAGATCTCTTCCATATATTCCATATTACCTTTACCACAAGGTATGTATGGGGAAGGGGAAAAGGTAAGAAGGAGGTGCTGGTTTTTTTGCTGAACTAGAAAGAATAAAAAGAATAGGGGGAAAAAGACATCAAGATCTGAAAAACATGGCTTGTCTCAAGCTGGGTTTTCCAAATGGGCTCAATACTTTGTTTCATGTGCTCTGAATTCTCAGTCACACATACTCAAGTTAGGTTAAGAACAAAAATGCATACCCCAAACTAGCCAATTATTTTGAATTATCCGTGCCTGCTACATCCTCTGTTCACTAGTGCAGAAAATGGAATTGAATAAAACTTCTATTTGATACAATACTTAGGTACTAGAGCTGTGAATGAAAAAATGGTAGGAGATCATACATAGAGTTATTACAGCATCTATATCTTAAATATCAAAGTAAATCTGAATTACTTTTTATAGTTCAGTGTGTGTGTGCATGTGTATGTGCGTGTGTGTGTGTGTGTGTGTGTGTTACTATAGATTGAACCAAGGAGCATTCTACCTCTGAGCTACACCCCAGCCCTATTTTATTTAAGTTAGTTAGTTAGAAACAGGGTTTCACTAAGTTGCTGAGGGCCTCCCTAAATTACTGAGGCTAGCCTTGAAACTATGATCCTTCTGTCTCTACCTCCCAAGTACTGGGGTTATAGATTTCTACCACCACAACCAGCTTATAGTTCATTTTTGATAAAACACAAGGCTAAAAGAGAAAAACAAATATTTCAAAAGTAACAATTCTGAATACCTCTTCTGTATATAACCTATTTGACTCTGCAATAGCTCTATGTAAGGCAGGCAAAATAGAGAAATTACCTAATATGTAAAAGCAACTCTATAAATGGTAAGACATGACCCAATCATGCATAGGAAACTGACATTAAAATACCCATACTACAGGTAACAAAATGAAAATTCAGAAAAGTAACTTAGCCACCCAAGATGAGCCCAGGGCTTTTTGTGTGTGTGTGTGTGTGTGTGTGTGTGTGTGTGGTACTGGGGATTGAAACTCAGGGGCATTCTACCTCCGAGCTACACTCCCAGTCCTATTTTTTATTCTTTTATTATTATTATTATTTTTTTTTTTTTTTTGCAGTACTGGGGATTGAACTCAGGGGCATTCTACCTCCGAGCTATACCCCCAGCCCTATTTTATATTCTTTATTTTGAAACCGGGTCTCACTAAGTTGCGGAGTACCTCACTAGGTAGCTGAGGCTGGCCGCGAACCTGGATCCTCCGGTCTCAGCCTCCCAAATGCTGGGATTACAAGCGTGCGCCACCACGCCTGGCTTATCCTTTATTTTTTGAAACAGGGTCTCACTAAGTTGCGGAGTGCCTCACTAAGTAGCTGAGGTTGGTCGAGAACCCAGATCCTCCAGTCTCAGCCTCCCAAGTACTGGGATTACAAGCGTGTGCCACCAAGCCCAGCTTCCCAGGGCTTTTTCTATCACACCAAAATGCTCTCTATGACTCTGCTCCAGTAGAGGCCAGACAAGCAATGTCTGTAACCAAGTTTACAGATGTGCAGGATATAAGCCCTGAGTTTGAACCAGCTGATCTATCAGATCCATTACATGCTGCATCCCTTCAGTCTGTATTCAAATCCTGGTTCTACACATACTAGTTGTTTAACTGTGGACAATTTACGTAATGCTTCTGGGTCTCAGTTGTTCCAAATGCAAAATGGAGAAAATAACAGTGCCTACTTTAGAGAGGTAGTGTGAGAATTAAATAGGTTAAAAGAGATAAAAACACAAAGCCAGCTGGGCGTGGTGGCGCACGCTTGTTATCCCAGCATTCGGGAGGCTGAGACCGGAGGATCCGGGTTCGTGGCCAGCCTCAGCTACCTAGTGAGGCACTCCGCAACTCAGTGAGACTCTGTTTCAAAATAAAGAATAAAAAGGGGCTGGGGGTGTAGCTCGGAGGTAGAATGCCCCTGAGTTCAATCCCCAGTACCGCAAAAAAAAAACCCACAAAGCCCACAAAATAGTGTCTGGCTCTTAAGAGTACTATCCCTAAGAGGTCTATCTATATTACACTACTAATCATACTATAGTACAACATATACAGAAAAAGCCCTTATTATAATGACACACTATTCTGAGTGGTCAACAAATATTAGCAATTAAGATATAAGGAGCCGGGCGTGGTGGCGCACGCTTGTAATCCCAGCATTCGGGAGGCTGAGACCGGAGGATCCGGGTTTGCGGCCAGCCTCAGCTACCTAGTGAGGCCCTCCGCAACTTAGTGAGACTCGGTTTCAAAATAAAGTAAAAAATAGGGCTGGGGGTATAGCTCGGAGCTAGAATGCCCGAGTTCAATCCCCAGTACCGCAAAAAAAAAAAAAAAAAAAGATATAAGGAAAGCCAGGCATGGTGGTGCACACTTGTAATCCCAGTACTTGGGAGGCTGACACGGGAAGATTGCAGGTTCAAAACTAGCCTTGGCAATTTAGTGAGGCCCTTAGTAAGGCCACTTAGTGAGGCAACTTAGTAGAGCCTATTTCCAAATAAGAAATAAAATCAGGCTGGGGGTATAACTTGTAGGTAGAATGCCTCTGGGTTCAATCCCCAGTACCACACACACAAAATAAAGATGTAAGGAAGTTGGGCATGGTGGTGAACACCTGTAATCCCAGTACTTGAAAGGCTGAGAAGACTTGAGGCCAATCTCAGCAACTTAGCTAGACCCTATTTCAAAATAAAAGATAAAATTCTCAGAGTTAGAATGTCCCTGAATTCCATCTCCAGTACAAAAAAAACCCAAAGATGCAAGGAAAACTGAAAAACTGAGTAATCTGGTTAATATCCAACACTTTATATATTTTACTTTATACTGTGCTCTAGATAAAAACGTTTGGGTTGTTGACAACAGACTTTCTTCATTTTAGTATCTGTTCTACCACAAACAGTATTGTATCCTATCCTATCAGGATCATGGCCAAGAAGACATGCAAAGCCGTTCACACATGGAGAAATTATGACCCCCAATGGTTGAATACAGGTATTTACACCATCCACTCTCCACAAGGAGCACATCATAGTTTCCCTGGCCCTTCTGCCATACTGCTCAGACACTTGCACAATTCTTAGGTTCTCAGTGTTCCTAACTGTTAAAATTAAGTTGTATTTGCTCAACAGACATTAAAAATATCACAGAGGGCCAGGAGGAATATGGATAAATATCTGGAGTTGACAAAGAAGAATCAGGAAGGATTTTAGCTCAGGTTGCATGGTCATTAATAGTGAGGAGAAGAGTGAGAAGGGGCTTGAAGCAAGTGAAGTTGGCACTAGGAAGAGTATATTTATTGGTCTGATTATTCCAGAAAGCAAATAAGTCCCTACTGTATCAAGTCTACACTGTGGCATGTCTGAAACACACCTACACGCAATTTGTTCATCTATGGGCAATGTTCCACTCCACTGCAGCATTTTTGGTGGAATATCAGAGAATATCCTCAATTATCTGAAAAGACTATTAAAATATGTCTCCCTTTTCTAATTACATATCTCTCTGAGACCTCATTTTCATCATATGCTTGAATCAAAACAACATATCAGACCCAGATGCATGCATAAGCAGATAAGTACCCAAGTGTCTTATTAAGCCAGACTTAAAGAAATGTACAAAAATGTAAAGCAATGCCACTGTTTTCACTAAATTTATCTCAGTTATTTCTTTTATTTCTCAGTTTCCTTATCTATAAGTAGAGAATAAGAATTGTACTGACTTTAAAGAATACACCCTCCACTGTGGCTCTGAGCTCATTCATGTGGTTTGCTTGGCCAATGAGACATTACTAAGCGCAATTCTTGGGCATTAGGGCTTTCTCACTTTCTTCCTTCTTTTAGGATCCAATCACCATATGAAGTAGCCCAGGATAGCCTGCTGGATGCAAGTGGCCTAGCAAACAGCCAGTCTTTTGCGTGAGGCTAACATCATTCAGCACTGGTCAACTTAGCAGATGACTGAAGTCACATAAGCAATCCTAGCAAAACCAAGATGAGAACTACCCAGCTGAATCCAACCCAAACTGCTAGTCCATCGAATTGTTAACTAGTACTGTTTCACTACTTTCAGGTTTTGTTTTTTTTTTAATGCAGCAACAGTTAAACAGTACACAAAGTGTACATATCCTCTAGTAATATCCACATTTTTACCAAGGTCAAGATGTCCTTTGTTTAAAAAGTATTTTTTAGTTTGACACAGTGGTACATGCCTGTAATCCCAGTTACTTGGGAGGCTGAACCAGGAAGACTCTAAGTTCAAGGCCAGCTTGGATAACTCAGTACAACTCTGCCTCAAAATAAAAAATAAAAGGGCTAGCTTAGTGGTAGAGTACTCTTCAGTTCAATTCTTATTACTGAAACAAACAAACCTTTTTTTAAAACATTAACCTAGAAATAATATTAAAATATTTGCTAAAACTTGAATAGCAGCATCCTGTGCTTCTTAAATTCTTTTGCTTATATACTAGAGTGGTTTTCAAAGTGTGGTCTGTAGACCCCTAACGTTCTCCAAAGTTAAAACTATCTTTTTTTTTTTTTGGTACTGGGGCTTGAATTCAGGGGCATTCTACCTCCAAGCTATACCCCCAGCCCTATTTTTTATTCTTTATTTGAAACAGGGTCTCCCTAAGTTGTGGAATGCCTCACTAGGTAGCTGAGGCTGGCCTCGAACCCGGATCCTCCGGTCTCAGCCTCCCAAATGCTGGGATTACAAGCGTGCACCACCACGCCCAGCTTAAAACTATCTTAATAATACTATTTTTCACTTTTCACAGTGCTGACATTTGCACTGATGGTACAAAAGCAATAATGAATAAAAGTGCTGGTGCCTTAGTCAACACATTAGCAACAAACTATACTAAGACACTATATGCTTTGTGCTGCACTCATAGTTCAAAAGAAAAAAAGGCAGTTTCAATTAAGTCCTGATGAAAAGTATGAATTTTATTAAATTTCAACCTTGAGTACACGTATTTTTACCTTTTCTTTCTTTCTTTTTTTTTTTTTTCAGTACTAGGGATTGAACTCAGGGGCATTCTACCTCCAAGCTACACCCCCAGTCCTATTTTTCATTCTTTATTTTGAAACAGAGTTTCACTAAGTTTCAGAGGGCCTCACTAAGTAGCTGAGGCTGGCTGGGAACCTGGATCCTCCTGTCTCAGTCTCCCAAGTACTGGGATTACAAGCGTGCGCCACCATGCCCAGCTGTATTTTTACCATTCTGTGTGATAAAATGCAAAGCATCAAAATGCACTTCTGCATACTAAAGTGGAGAAAAAATACCTGTGTGCCTGAGTTACAAGCTCAAATAACCATTTTTCTCATAGGACACTATTTTTATTTGAAAGAACATTGACAAACTATGGTTGTTTAGACTAGGATATTTAACAGACTCCCTCTCAAGATGAATCACTTTATGGAAATTAACTGACAGTATTTGTTGCCAATGATATAATTTGGGCTTTTGAAAAAAGTTAGAA
>PVLC010050679.1:0-11020 GCA_004027655.1 Graphiurus murinus | reverse complement strand
AGACAGTCTTTGGCTTGGTGGTGACCATTGTACGCTAATCAAAAGACTCCAATGTCCTTGATTATGATTTCAATACCAATTCTTTGTAACTGCTCCCTCTAGAAAAAAAGTGAAAACTCCAAAGGAGGAGAGGTTAAAGGAAAAGAATATGAAGATAAAGATAAAGGAAGAGAGCCAGCAGAGAAGGCACTGGACAGATCCAAAGGTAGCACAAGTTCTTTTACAGCGGAGGAAATGCCCTGGTCAATTAGAAGGGCAGCTTTACCCAGAGGAACTTCCTCTCAATCGCTCATCATCAGCATGGCTCCTTCTGCTGAGGCCGGTGAAGAGGTTCTGACTATTGAAATCAAAGAGAAGGCTAAGCAATGAATGTTTGATTATCTTTAGATGTAATCTAGCTAGTTCCCAAAGATATTGTACCCAGGATTTTAGCTTAAATTAATGAGGGGAAATGACCTTGCGGGGACCCTTGAGAAACCATAAGCAAATCCCTGACTTACTTTCTAGGACTTATCTGAGAGCGTGATTTTATGCAGTAGTAATAAGATTATTAAAAACCATCCCTATTCTCCATTGTCATTAGCCTGTGCAATTGCTATTTCTTCTAATTGTATGTATTAAGTCTCCCCTTCTGTTCTGTCCTGGCAATGTTTCTTCTTTCCATTTTGATTAGCTTGGTCATGGCTCTGATGTGACTCATTATGTTTTCCTCTTACATTTTTGTTGTGTATAATTTCTGGTACAGCACTGTTAATCTTGGCTGAATGTTCTAGGTAGATAAATCTTACCACTTACATGTAAAGAGGAATGGGATTTTTAATAAAATATGTTAAAATTCAGATGATTTCCATTCAAAGGAGGGTGATTAGTCTCAAAGTATCACCCAAGTGGCTGGGACTGAAAGGAAGCAGAGATCACGGAGCCTTCTGAATGAGAAATCTGATTTTCAGACCAGTCCACTGAAAAGCAATGTTGGTCAGAAGGACTAGGAAACTAGCAAAATCATATTGCAGAAACATGTTGGAAAAATTACGCCCTTTTCCAAAGAAAGAAATTTTAATATTTCCCCTTATACCAACTTAAAAGGCAACAATCTACCTGACTCCTCTGGACCAATAGAGTCAGACTGAAGGAATCAGATTGTCCCCATCTTCATATAGGCTAACGTGACAGTTCCCAGAATCTTCCTTAAACAGTTGCTTCATTCAAAAAGTATGAGACTGGAGCTTTCCATTGTTTTAAGCTTCAGTAAAAGTGATGAGGTTAGAAGGCAGTCTGTATACATGTCAGATTGACATATTCCCATAATTGCGGAATCTACATGTACAGCTGTTTACAAAATCTCCAAGTTAATTAAATGCGCTTTAGGAAGTTGTCCTCATGAATCAGCTAGCATTAGCATAATTACCAAAGTTGCATGCTGTGAGGAGACTAAAAAAGCCAGGAGGATGTCAGAAATAATAATACATATAGAATTCCATTCTAATAAATGCCATTCCTGTATAACATCAAGTGCTGTATTATACGGCTATTTCCAAGTCCCAGAAGATGGTCATTGTAACACCACTTTGGTCAGAGGGTTTAAACAAATTATTTTAGCCCCAAAGCCTGCAACACAGACACACTGAGCAAGGCACATACAAATCAATCATTATAACAAAGTGCATTATTTGGTAGAGTCACCATTTTTAATGTAGTGCATGATTACCTCAAAATATGACAACTTTTACAGAAGGCGTGGTGTTTCTTAGGATTTGAGGGAATATGAAATATTTTAAAAATAGTACTCACTTAATAAATGAGTGTTTGTGTATAGAAAGAGAACTTAGGAAGCCCAGAAAGAAAAGAGTCTAATAATAGGGGGAAAAAGTAAAGAGGAAAAAAATCTTGAACTTGTGAACACCTTACACCCTGGAACTTTTTCAAATGAAAATTAAAATATGACACCATTGCATTGTATGCCATTCCTCTGTTGCTTATTTTTCTTTCCAAGCTACACCATCTCAGATGGTACCATCTTATTTCCAAACCATTAAACTAAAGTCTAATAATAATCAATGGCTCTTTCATTGGTTACATAGTGCCGTCAAGTCCTCTATCTTTTATAGTCTGATTATCTTTCCTTTTTCAATCCCAGTGCTAACATCCGGCACATATTTTCTGTTCAACCCACATAGAGATTCACTTTTCACCTATGATCTATTCTATGTGCTGGCCCAACTTCTCAGTTCTTTTGCCCTAGGAAAATCAGAACTTTCTAAACACTGCTTTGACCATGTTACCTCCCTGATCAGGAACTGTATTAGTTAGGGTTCTTCAGAGAAATAAATCCAACAGGCCTTTGGATTCTGACTGGAACCAATACGCGATTGGTTCTTCTGGTTCTCAAGCCTTCAGACTCCCACTAGAAATACACAGCTAACTTTATTGGGTTTCCAGCTTGTAGAGGGAAGATTGCAGAACTTCTTATCCTTCATAATTACATGAGCTGATTTCTTATAATACATTTTATAGATATGAGATTTATCTATTTTAATATATATTATAAAAAGATACTAATGTAATGAGATGCATTTTATTATATATAATATATAAAGAGATTTATTATTAGGAATTGGTTCACACAATTATGAAGGATGAGAAATCCTATGATCTTCAGTCTGCAAGACAGATACACAGAGCTGTTGGTATAGTTCCAGTCTGAGTCCGAAGACCTGAAGACCAGGTGATGTAAATTTCAGTCTAAGCCAGGAGAAGACTCAAGTAGTCTGCATGTGAATTCTCCCTCCCTCCACCTTTTTGTTCTACTCAGGCTCTTAAAAGAGTAGATGATGCCGGGCGTGGTGGCGCACGCTTGTAATCCCAGCATTCGGGAGGCTGAGACCGGAGGATCCGGGTTCGTGGCCAGCTTCAGCTACCTAGTGAGGCACTCCGCAACTTAGTGAGACTCGGTTTCAAAATAAAGAATAAAAAGTAGGGCTGGGGGTGTAGCTCGGAGGTAGAATGCCCCTGAGTTCAATCCCCAGTACCGCAAAAAAAAAAAAAAAAAAAAGAGTAGATGATGCTCATGCCCATAGGAGAGGGCAATTTGCTTTATTTAGTCCACCAATTTTATTTAACTATTATTTAACTATTATTATTTAACTATTTAACTCAATTTTATTTAATTAACACTATCTCAACCATATCTACCGCTCAAACTGGCCTTCTTGCTTTTTGTGGAACTATCCCACCTGCCCTTCTCCCTCTGTCATTTGTCTTTACTATCTACCATAGTAAAGAAGGCAGTCTCTGTTCCATCACTTACCTTTTTCCTATGCTTCCAAATCTGGTCACATTTTCTCTCTTCCAAATGCCTCTAGGAACAACTTATGACAGTCATATTTCAAGGGACTATATTTTGCACTCTAAGGAAATAATACATAGAAAAGTCTATTGCTGTCTAATTTCTGCTTAATTATAAATTGTTTCTGCTTAATTATAAATTATAAGAGGGCAAAAACTAACTCTTGTGCCTTATTTGTATGAAGACAGAAAGCCCAAGTTTTCAAAGGGAGAGAGAATGCAAATAGGCAATTCATGGAAGCAAAATAAATACATAATTGACATAGAAAAGATGTTAGACTTATGCTCAAAGAAATACAAATTAGAACAAAAATAGAATACTACTTTATACCCATCAAATTGGAGAACATTGGAAAGCAGAAAATAATGTCAAGTTTTGGCAAGTATGTAAATTGGAGCCACTATTCTAGCAATACTTAGCAAAAATCCTAGCAGTATATCTTAAAATACAGAAGTGCCATTTCAGAATATATATCAGAAAGTACCATTTCTGAATAGTATTTCAGAAAATCGTCCCCCAGATCCATAAGAGTAAATGCATGAGGGTAGACATCACGGATTGTAATACAGAGGAGCTAGAGGCAATTCTAGTTATTTATCTCTAGGAGAATGGCTAAAACAATATGGTGTGTGAGAGTATGGATGTGCTTATAAGATGAAGTTCTATCCACAACTTAGAAGTAATGAAGTACATTTACTTATCGTAACATGTTTAGATTGCTTTCAAATACTGGTATGGATTTTTAAAAAGTAAGAAAATAGAATGAGGTCTTCCATAATACTATGTATGTATATTCTTATGTAGACAATCTGATAAAGACCGTCAGGAAGAGAACCACAGTGCAACATAGCCAAGTTTATTAACTTGCTGCCACAAAGAAGAACATTCATCAGAGGAAACACAGGTGACCCAATAACCACAAGAAGAACAAGGTTGCTGTAGTGTATTGAGGAACCTGAGAGTTTAGATAGAGTTTAAATGGAGTGATGTTGACAGGCTTAAATTAAGTCAAGACTGTATGTATAAGGGTTAACATCAGGCCTAAGCCAAGAAGCAGACTCCTGTTTCCTTGGAAACTATTACATTAAGATAAACAGAGTGCTGTGTCCAAAATCTCCTTATCTGAAGTTATGCACCTGGCTGCTTTTCTGTGTCAAAATGACTCAGACCCTCCAAGCAAATGTGGAATGTTTTAGTCTTGCTGATAAGATTTTAAACAGCAAAGTTTCCAACAACGTCTGATTTTAGGAAATAAAATTTCTCAGCAATATGACCTTTTGTTAGCTAACAAGAGCATCCACTGATGAGGTCCAGAGTCCTCATGACACAGTTCCCAAAAACCCCACTTATACACACCGCTGCACTGGGGACCATGCATTCAACACATGAGCCTCTGGGGACATTCTAGATCCAAACCTAACAGTCAATCCCATAGAAGTAGAGAGTGAGAGTGGTCACGAGAGAATAGGAAAGATAGGGGAAGGGAGGGGGAGAGAGAGAGACTGGAAAACGGATGCCAAAATACAGGTGACTAGGAGGAATAATTTCCAGCATTTCACAGCATAGTATAGTTCACAATAATTTATCATCCATTTTATAAAGAACTGGAAGAGAGGAGTTCAAAGCTTCTCAACACAACGAAGTGATAATTAAGAAGAGGGAAATAATAATTACCCTGATTTGATCAGTATACTTTTAGTACATGTATCAAATGCTCATATTGTGTCCATATATGTACAATTATTGTGTCGACTAAAATAATTTAGAAAGCTTTAATGCTTAAAATTAAAGGCAAATCTCAGACACAAAAAATAATTCTCTTATAGGTGCATTGTAATTATACATCATAGTGAGATTCAAATTGATATAAACACACATGCACACATCACTTGAGGTTTCCTTCCATATCCCACCCAGCTCCTTCTTCCTCCCCATACATGTGAGATTGGTAGTGATACCTTCATATATGGACATAACCTTATTTGAACTGTTCCCTTCCTCAATACTCATTTTTCTCCTCCCCACCTCTCTTCAGTCCCCCTTCTACTATTCGACTGGTTTCTTTCATCGACTAGTCTCTTTTTATTCCTATTTTCATTCTAGCTTCTACATATGAGAAAAAACATACTACTCTTGACTTCTGAGACTGGTTGATCTTACTTAGCGTAATGTTCTCTAGTTCCATCTACTTTCTTACAAATGACATGTTTATTTTTCCTTATGGCTGAACAAAATTCTATTGTGTGCATATGCCATATTTTCTTTATCCATTCAAAAGTATATTATTCAATCTTCATGCATTGGTGTAATTCCTCTGTATCTTCTTGCTGTCAATTTCAAATTCCTGCCCATTATGATCTGAAAAGATGCAAGGTACTGCATCAATTTTTTAGAATTTGCTAGTATTTGCTTTGTGGTCTAGAATATAATCTATTTTGGAGATGGTTCCATGAACAGCTGAGAAAAATGTGAATTCAGTTGTTGTTGGGTGAAATATTCTTTAAATGTCTTTTAGGTTCATTTGATTCTTTAGGTCTTTAGGTCTTCAGAGTCTTCACTAATCTTTTGTCTGGATGACTTATCTAATGTTTGTAGAAGTATGTTGAAGTCTCTCAGTATTATTGTATTTGGGCCTAAGTCTTGATATCAAGTAGTGTTTGTTTTATGAAAATGGGTGCACCAAGATTTGGGGAAAATGCTTACTATTATTATATCTTCTTGTTAGATTGTTCCCTTTATCAGTGAGAAATGATGTTCTTTGTCTCCTGATAAGTTTTAGCTTGACATCTGTTTCATTGTATATGAGAGTAGATACCCTGCTTGCTTTCAGTCTCCAAAATAATTCTTTTTAAGGGTTGTTGTTTTTATCTGTTTTGTTTTTTCCAAGATAGAATAACAGCATATACTCAGTAAAAAGTAACTGAGTAAATAGGATCTTCAAATTAAATGTGGGATTCCTTCTGTCCAGTGCCCCAGCCCCTCTGAGTCTACCTTTATTGTTTGCCAAAACTCAGTCTTACAGCTGAAACTTGCTGAAAAACCTGGTTTTATAATGCATAGAACTATCTAAGAGTCCTCTCCACTTTCTTCTTCACTCTCCTCAGCTGAAGATTATAAATTCTCAGAAAGTCCTCACTCAGGTTTTTCTCTTTCTTACCAGATCCCCTAGAGATAGCAGGGTTACTTTTTCTCTTTTTGTCTTTTCTTTTTTTCCTTATTTCTTTCCTTCCTTCTTTCAAAATTATCATTTTAGAGCATATAAATTATACACAAAATGAGTTTCTTCGTGACATCTTCCTACATGCATATAACATTTTATCTTCCAATATTCTATACTCAGTTTCATGTCTTACTGCTATTGACAGAGCCTCCCAAATCTTTTAGTGTAGAACACCCAATCTCACCCAGTCTTCTCAAGGGCATGCTGTTTCCTGCCAGCCATCTAGATTCCTGACACAGCCCTGTTCCCAGGCATGATGTGGGTCAGCACTAATAGCTTTCCTTCTAGAACTCTGTACCCCCATCAATTTCCTTGCCTAAGCAATGTTCCTTCCAGGAAACATAAACTGAATTTCACATTAGATTAAGCCAACCATTATGAGAGCAAAAGTTATCTTACTATTTACATGTTATCTAATACCTGAGCACATGTTAAGTAGGGCATTTGGATTGGTCCCATCAAAAGTTCAAGTGTAAGGGGCCATATGTTTTCACTCATATGGAAGCTAGAAAGAAATCAGAAAACAAAAGGGTCTTTGGATAAATGAGAGGAGACACTAGTAGAATAGTGGAAAGGGATTTGTGAGGGAAGTGGGGAGGGTAAAGGAAAGACTTAGTGAAGGTAACAGTTCAAATAATGTTATGTTCATATATATCAATACCAATTTTAATGTTATGTACAGGGAGGGAGCGAGACCAGAGTGGGATCCAGAGGGAAACACACCAAGTGCTGTGTGTGTGTATGTTTCTACCATGCTGAACCTCATGATGTATAATTACAACACACCAATAAAAACATGTTCAAATATTGAATTAAAGAAAAATAGTAAGTCACTTTTCAATGTACATGCCCTACCACAGGGTGACCCATTAATGTGAACAATTAAGAACCAACTATTTTTAAACAATATATTTTTCTTAATAAGTGAAAATACAGGAAGCAATTATCACACACATACATTAAAAAAGAGTAGAGGTAAATCTCTCATGCTAAGGTTTCAGATAGGCTTAAAATTATTAGCCTATCTGAAATAGGTTTATATTAATAGCACTCACATAGCATTGCTATAGTTTGGAAAATGTCCCCCAAAGGCCATGTGTTGAAGGCTCGGTCCTCAGCATGGGGCTTTTGGGAGATTGTGGAGACTTTAAGACACACCATGTCAGGGGTGGTGGCACATATCTTTACTCTCAGTACTTGGGAGGGGGAAACAGGAACAGCACAGGTTAAAGACCAGCTTCAGTAATGTATCAAGACCCTGTTTCAAAATAAAAATAAAATAGGACTGAGGGTATAGTTTGGAGGTAGAATGCCCCTGGGTTCACTATCCAGTACCACCAACAAAAAAAAAAGTAAAGCCCAGTAGGTGGTCTTTAGATCATTGGAGGTGTGTCAACAAAGAGTTCTGTGGGGCGCTGGCCTTCTCTTTGCTCCCTCATTTGCTTCTCAGGCATGAAGTGAGCTATTTTGCTTCTCCATGTGCTCCCACCATGATGTGCTGCTGTGCCACAGACCCAAGGGCAACAGGGTCAACTGATCATGGACTTAAACCTCCAAAATAAACATTCTCTCTTTCTAAATTTATTGTCTCAGGTATTTGTTATAGTGATAAAAAGCTGACCAGCACAAGCATGTACTGTGTGCCAATGCTGTTCTAAGTACTTCATTTCTAGTAATTCATTTAATTTTCAAAATAGCTCCATGTGGCAGTTACTTTTATCATTTTCACCACTTCCAGATGAGGAAAATGAGCACAGTCTCAAGTCACTGACTACAAACCCATGTGAGGATATTGAAAAGGACTCAGGAAACTTCACAAAGAATGCTTGTATTCACCTAGGGCTTTTATTCAAAGGTCATGGAAGCCAGGCATGGTGGCACATGCCTGTAACCCCAGTATTTAGGAGGCTGAGACAGGAGGATGGCAGGTTAAAGCTAGCCTTGGCAACTTAGCAAGACCCTGTTTCAAAACAAAAAAAAAATTTTTTTTAAATATTGGGGCTGGATTGTATCTTGAAGGTAGAATGTCTTGGGGTTCAATCCCCAGTACCAGTAAGTAAGTAAGTAAGTAAGTAAGTAAGTAGGTAAGTAAATGCATAGAATCAATGCATCAAGAAAAAAAGAATCCAGGCAAGCCTTGGGATCTGACTGGCATCCAATGAACTCGTTCCCCCGAGCTGTAGCTAAGGATCTAACCTCATTGTGTCTTAGGATTGAACCACCAAAGTTTGTGCAAGGAATTTATACTTCAAGTTCACACTGTGGGGTCTTAATTCCTTTAGCCATACAATGAGACAGGCTGACCAAACAGTTAGGCTGCTAGACAATCTTCAGTGCAGAAACTGACTCTGGGGCCACCAGAGTTTAGTACTTCAAATATCACATCATAAATCCAATCTCCCTTATCTTGGCAGAGTCAAAAATCCAGGCATCCAGGGAACCCCAGAGAGAAAGGCTGAGGCTTTTCCTACTATTTTTGTTTCCTCCCCCACTACTGATAACCCTTATATCTCTATTTTTCTGGACTCCCTACAGACCATGTTAATTAGTCATTTAACTAAGCAACAAGTTATCTATGGCATCTAATGACTAATTGATGATGTAGAGATATGAGAAAGTTCTCCCCCAATCCCATCCCCCAGATCTGATCTCAATAACTGATGACCAGAAATAGTGCAGAATGGACTGATTAAAAGGGGTGTATCCTGATAAGATCTTTAAATAAAGAAGAAATCGAAGAGCCACTTAGCAAAGAATCTGTACTTTAAACATAAAATAAAGCAGAAAAACATTTCTTTATAGAACTAATTCCCCCCACCCCCCCAGACACAAATGTTTATTTCAACAAGCAATTTCCTCTGACTCACTGAAGTTATACCCAAGTGTCATATGCTCAAAATTTATTACAAAAATTATCTCCTATTACTTTCCTCTGTGGCCCTGAAAACATAGTACAACCTATAAATTGTTCTCTAATCTTAAAAAACATGCCTAGCTCAGGGCTGGAAGTGTAGCTCAGTGGTACAGCATTTACCTAGCATGCGCAGGACCCCTGCTCCAATCCCCAGTACAACATACACACAAGCCCAGCTCTGCTTTATATTATTAGATTTCATTGGCTTGCTTCTTTCAATTAAACTTAGTGATTTAAAATAACAATCATGTAGTAACTCCTGATTGTCAATGTTACCAATTTAGGTTGAAATTAACTGGTAGTTCTTCTAGCCCCAGTCTCAGCTGGTTTATCTCTTTAGTTAGCTGCTGGGTTGACTGGGGTGGGCTCGACCAGGACAATCTCAGGTAAAGCTAGCTTGTCTCTAATCCATGTGGTCTCCCATTCTCCAGAAGATCTGGCCAGGCTTGAGGTCTCCACAGGGTTCCAAGAGACAAGGGAAGCAGAGAGAACAAGACTCTGGAGGTCTTGGCTCAGAATTGGTACATTACTTCTACCATATTCTATAAGCCAGAGTAAGTCATGAGACTAGCCCAGATTCAGGAAAATAGAGAAATAAAATCCACTTCTCAAGGGAGGAATGCAAAATCACATTGCAAAAGGAGTGATCCAGAGAGAAAAGGATTGTGGCCATTTTTTTGTAATGTATCACCCAGATAGTGTTGTCAGATAAGATACAGGACCCCAGTTAATGAACAATCTTGGGTGTAGATATACTCTGTCCCATATTTGATGTCCTATATTTTTGTCTATCAAATCTGGCAACCTTACGTGCAGACCATATAAAAAATAAGCAAAGTCTTTCTTTATATAAAAGAGAGAAAACTTGGAAACAGAAATTACTTTTATTATTATTTGGGAAGGGCACTTTTTTTAGAGTTTGAATGTTGGGGTATTCCACCTCTGAGCTACACCCCTAGTCCTATTAATTAATTAATTCATTCATATATTTTGTGGTATTGGGGATTAAACCTAGGGGCATTCTACCTCTGAGCTATACCTGTAGCCCTATTTTATTTTTTATTTGAAATAAAGTCTCACTAAGTTGTGAAGGGCCTCACTAAGTTGCTGAGTCTGGCTGCAAACCTGTGATCCTCCTGTCTCAGCCTCCCAAGTACAGGGATTACAAGACTGCGCCATCAAGCCCAGCTCTATTTTATTTTTTTACTTTGAAACAGGGTCTCACTAAGTTGCCAAAGGCTGCTGAGGCTGACCTCAAACCTGTGATTCTCCTTACTCAGCCTCCCAAGTACTGAGATTACAGGTATGCACCACCATGCCTGGCTCAGAAATTACTTTAAAAATGTACAGCTTCACTAAAATGTTGTATTAGTATGAATATAAAAGCTCTAAGCATACCCAAGGAAGAAGTAACTTGGTCCCTCTCTAGTAACATCCTTCTGGCTTAATACTGGTGTTAAATAACCCCAAAATAATATATAACTGTTTGTTTCATGTTAGTTATATATTCTATAAAAAGTGCTACACAGAACACCAATAA
>PVLC010050678.1:0-10035 GCA_004027655.1 Graphiurus murinus | reverse complement strand
GGTACTGGGGATTGAACTCAGAGGCATTCTACCTCCGAGCTATACCCCCAGCCCTATTTTTTTATTCTTTATTTTGAAACCGAGTCTCACTAAGTTGCGGAGTGCCTCACTAGGTAGCTGAGGCTGGCCGCGAACCCGGATCCTCCGGTCTCAGCCTCCCGAATGCTGGGATTACAAGCATGCGCCACCACGCCCGGCTGGCGCACACTTTTAATCCCAGTACATGGGAGACTAAGACAGGAGGGTCATAGGTTCATGGCCAGCCTCAGCTACTTAGTGAGGCTTTCCACAGTTTATTTTTCTCATGTGAAATGTGTTTAGATAAAATAGGTCTGAGGGTATAACTCAGTGACAGAAACCCCCTGGGTTCAATCCCCAATACCCCCAAAAAAGTGGAAGGGGGAGGAAGCTGGGGATATAGCTCAGTGGCAGATAATGGTTGTATAGCATGCATGAGACCCTGAATTTAATCCCCATCATCACAAACAACAACAAAACAACTGATGTTAGAGAAAAACTAAGTGCCCCACTTTTAGATACAATTTTGCCTATTGTGTGTGTATGTGTGTGTGTGGTACTGGGGATTGAACCCAGACACATTCTACCTTTGAGCTACACCTTCAGCCTACTTTATTTTCATTTTGAAACAGGGTCTTGCAAGGTTCATAAGTCTCAATACTTGTTGAGGCTGTTCTCCAACCTGCAATCCTCCTGTTTCAGCCTCCCAAGTACTGGGATTACAGATGTGTGCCACTATGCCCTGCTAATTTTCAGTCTTTACATCAGTTTATGGAATTATCTCATCATTGCATATGAATGACTATAAGAATAATTTTTACATAATACTGCAAAAAAATTACAAAGGTCAAGGTAAAGAATCATTGAAAGTAGCCAATTGGATATTTACTAAAAGACTTATCACAAAGCCAGGTGTGGTGGCACACGCCTGTAATCCCAGTACTTGGGAGGCTGAGACAGGAGGATCACAGGTTCAAGGCCAGCCTCAGCAACTTATGAGGCCCTCCACAATTTAGTGACACTCTGTTTCAAAATAAAGAATAAAATAGAGCTGGGGGTATCCCCAGTACTACAAAAACAACAACAACAACAACAACAACAAAAAAGACTTATCACAACTTCAAAAGTCTTTACAAAGCCGGGCATGGTGGCACATGGTTGTAATCCCAGTATTTAAGGGTATGAGACAGGAGGATTGCAGGTTCAAGTATAGGCTTAGCAAATAGTGAAACTCTGATTAACCTAGCAAGACCCTGTTTCAAAAATAAAAATAAAATAGGGCTGAGGGATGTAGCTAGGAGGTAGAATGCCCCTGGGTTCAATTCACAATCACACACACACACACACACACACAGGGTCTTTACAAACTGGGCATGGTGAAGCATGCTTGGTTTTTTTTGTTTTTGTTTTTGTTTTTTTTAGGTACTGGCACCACCACACCGGGCTTCTGAAGCATGCTTGTAATCCCATTACTTTGGAGGCTGAGACAAGAGGATCTCAGGTTTGCAGTCAGACTCGCTCTCGGCAACTTAGTGAGACCGTTTCAAAATAAAGAATAAAAAATAGAGCTGGGCGTGGTGGCGCACGCTTGTAATCCCAGCATTCGAGAAGCTGAGACCGGAGGATCCGGGTTCGCGGCCAGCCTCAGCTACCTAGTGAGGCATTCTGCAACTTAGTGAGACTCTGTTTCAAAATAGAGAATAAAAAATAGGGCTGGGGGTGTAGCTTGGAGGTAGAATGTCCCTGAGTTCAATCCCCAGTACTGCAAAAGAAAAAAAATAGGAATAGGGGTGTAGCTCGGAGGTAGAATGCTCCAAGGCTCAACCACCAGTACTATAAAATTAATTAATTAATTAGTTAATTAATTAATAAACCAGGGCTGTGGGTGTAGCTCAGAGGTAGAATGTCCCTGGGTTCAATCCCTAGTACCACACACACAAAAAATTTTTTAAAGTCTTTATTCTGCATACAAAAATAAAAAATCATAGCCAGGCGTGGTGGCACATGCTTGTAATCCCAGCATTTGGGAGGCTGAGACCGGAGGATCCGGGTTCGAGGCCAGCCTCAGCTACCTAGTGAGGCACTCCGCAACTTAGTGAGACCCTGTTTCAAAATAAAGAATAAAAAATAGGGCTGGGGGTGTAGCTTGGAGGTAGAATGCCCCTGAGTTCAATCCCCAGTACTGCCAAAAAAAGAAAAGAAAAAGAAAAAGAAAAATCATAACCAGGCCTGAGGCATATGCCTGTAATCTCAGTTCTTGGGAGGCTGAGAAAGGAAGATCCCAGGTTTGAGGACAGCCTCAGCAAGTAGTGAGACTCATTAACCTAGTGAGACTCTGTTTCCTAATCAGAAATAAAATTAGGCTGTGGGTGTAGCTCGGAAGTAGAACGCCTCTGAGTTGAGCTGGGTGTGGTGGTGCACACTTGTAATCCCAGCATTTGGGAGGCTTAGACTGGAGGATATGGGTTTGCGACCAGCCTCAGCTACTTAGTGAGGCCCTCCCCAACTTAGTGAGACCCTGTTTCAAAATAAAAAATAGGACTGGGGGTGTAGCTCAGAGGTAGAATGCCCGAGTTCAATCCCCAGTACCGAAAAAAAACAAAAAAGAATGCCTCTGAGTTCAGTCCCCAGTAACACACAGACACACACAGACACACAGACACACACACACACACACACACACAGACACACACACACACACACACCCCAAAATCATTATAACATCTACCATCCTTCCTTTGCTATTGGCTATTCATTGGAGATGTTTCTGTGCAGCTGACATGTCATGGGCACTATTGGGGGGGGTACTGGGTATTGAACCAGGAGTACCCCCAAGCTACACCTCCAGCCTGATTTTATTTCTTATTCTGAAACAGGATCTAAGTTGCTGAGGCTGTCCTTGAACCTGTGATCCTCTTGTTTCAGCCTCCTAAGTACTAGGATTATAGATGTTTGCCACCACACCCTGCTTCATGAGCACCATTTTTATGGAAGGATCTTGGGCTACATCCTTGTTCTGTCTTATTATAAGTTATCAGTACAACAGTTTGGCAAGCTCCAAGACTCAAAGTAAAGCCAGAGCTAATCCCATTTCCCTTGCATTGTCTTAATCATGCACATGCAGCGACTGAGCAACAATCCTGTTCTGACTTGCACATCAGGCATACAGATGGCTGAAGAACAAAGAAAAGTTTGTTTCTTTTCATGAGTCATTTTCATTGAGCTACAAAGTACTGAGCCAAAACACTGAGAACATTTTAAGAACTCACCAGGTTCTTACAGTCAACACCCCCAAACAGGAAGATAACTGACTCAGGGCAGAGACTTCCAAGGAGCCCACTATAGTTAGCTTTCAAGGTAATTATAATAATTATTCACAAGAAATCAAGTTCAGAAGCCTTGAGAACAAAACTTCATAAAGCATCCTAGGAGCTAGATATGGCAGTGCACACTTGTAATCCCAGTGACTAGAAAGGCTTGGGCAGGAGGATCCCAAGTGCCAGGCCAGCCTAGACAACTTAGCGAGACCCTCTCTCAAAATAAAAAATAAAATGGGCTGGGGATGTAGCTCAGTGGTAGAGCACCCCTGAGTTCAATCCTCAGTATTAGGGCTGCGGGTGTAGCTCAGAGGTAGAATGGCCATGGGTTAATCCCCAGCACCACAAAATTAAATAAATAAAAATAAGATGCAAAAGCCGGTGTGCTGAGATAAAACATGGCCCATTCTGCCAGTTACCTGTAGTCCTTGTTCCTCTCATCCACTAAAACTTTGTTCTAGAGCCAAGAGTGATAAAAAATATATATATAGTCTTTTGTCTTTGGAAGCTTCTCAAATAAATCAGTACAGGGAATGAGAAGGTAACATTTAGGGAGAAATGCATTTAGAGATTGGCGGATTGCCCCTGGGTACTACTGGTTGGTTAGCTGATGACCAGTTTGCCTCACTTTAGTTTCCTCGTCTGTAAACTAAGATAGGGTTAAGCCATATGCCTCTGAGAGTCCTTCTAGCACTGAAGGCTTAGATCACACTTCTCCATGATAAACACTGTTTGTCCCCAGGCAGGGACATTTGAGTGGATTGTGTCATCTTGTGAGATTGAGAGGAGGCTTGCCTTATGACCATCCATGTTGTCTGGAAGCTCTCTGAGCTTCCCGCTCAGCTGCCAGCTTGCCCTTCCCTCCCACCCACATACACCCAGCAATGCATTCTATTTCTAGAAATAAGTACCGAGGTTCATTTTCCACTTCCTCTTCCAGCCCTGATTTTTCACAAGGATTTATTGTTTGAACTTAAAATTTTAGGCCTTCATTTAAAGGTGATTTTTTTTTTTTTTTTTTTTTTTTTTGCAATCTTGCCAAGCCTCCTCTTTGTGTGTGTGTGTGTGTGTGTGTGTGTGTGTGGTACTTATAATTGAACCCAGGAGCATTCTATCTCTGAGCTATGCCTCAGTCCTATTTTATTTTTACTTTTTTATTTTGAAACAGGGTTGCACTATGTTAAAGAGGTCCTTGCTAAGTTGCTAAGGCTGGCCAAGAACCTGCAATCCTCCTGTGTCTCAGCCTCCCAAGTGCTGGAATCAGATGTGTGCCACCACACCCAGCTGCTTTGCATCTTTTTTTCCATGTGTGTGGTACTGAGGGTTGAACCCAGGGTCATTTTACCTCTGAGCTGTACCTCCAGTACCTCCTATTTTATTTTTATTTTGAAACAGTGTCTGGCTAGGTTAATGAGTTTCACTACTTGTTGAGGCTGTCCTTGAACCTGCGATCCTCCAGTGAGTTGACTCTCACTCCTCTAGCTCTCACATCTTGTTTAAAACTGTGATCTCATAAAGAATTTAATACTTTAATGAGCACACAACTAAGGGTTCAACAATTATATGGCTGACTGACGCTTTTCAGGCATAATAGACTAAAATAAAACTCTGAAAAGCTACAGCCCAAAAGAGGTCAGCAAAACATCTTTAGTACTGGTTCCAGAGGACAGCTGTGTTAATATTCTAGGAAACTCGTAGAAATGCTGTGCTCTTGTGAGCTGCTGGTGAAGATTTTAAATGATCAAATTTCTTGTTTTTTCCCTCCTTAGAATCCACCCTATTCCTAGAAGAGTTAAAACAAAGAAAACAAAAAAGCTCTACTGTAACTATTTCAAATGGTGTCAATGTCTGTTTTGGGGGGGAGAAGGGGACTGAGGATTGAACCCAGGCCACTCTATCCTTGAGCTACACCCCTAATCCTTTTTATTTTTATCTTGAAACAGGGTCTCATTAAGTTGCTGAGGCTGGTATTGAACCTGTGGTCCTCCTATATGAGCCTCCCAAGTACTGGGATTACAAGAGAGTGCCACCACACCTGGCTAAACTTACTAATAAATCTTAACCTCTAATTCTACTTTTAGACATCAGGATATCATTTTGCACATCAATTTATTCACCAATAATCCTACTGCTACTCAGAAAGCCCTACCAGTACTCAGCTCAGAGGTGAATGAAGGGGCATTTACTTTTATTATTATTATCATCAGTACTGGGATTGAACATAGGGACATTCTATCTCCATGCTACTATCTCAGTCCTATGTATTTTTTATTTTGAAACAGGGTCTCACTAAGTTGCTGAGGCTGTCCTTGAACCTACTATTTTGCTATCTCAGCCTCCCAAGTACTGGAATTACAGGCATGCACCACCACACCCAGCTATGAAGCAGCATTTGTTAACACTGCTCCGGAGGAAACCATGTGGCATGAATCAGTATCAGCTACCTATTCTTTCTCTGTACTGCTGAGGCTATAAGATCACCTCATTTAATATCTCAAACTTCACAAATTTCCAATTACTTAGGGGAAAATAGCAACAATAGTTTGTGAACCAGGTACAGTGGTGCACACCTGTAATCCCATTACTTGGTAGGCTGAGACAGGGGGATCAAAGGTTGGAGGCCAGCTTCATCAACCTAGCAAGACCCTGTTTTAAGCAAAAAATAAAAAGGACTGGGAGCTGGGCGTGGTGGTGGACACTTGTAATCCTAGAATTTGGGAGGCTGAGACCGGAAGATCCGGGTTCGCAGCCACTCTCAGCTACCTAGTGGGGCACTCCACAACTTAGTGAGACCCTGTTTCAAAATAAAGAATAAAAAAATAGGGCTGGGGGTACAGCTCGGAGGTAGAATGCCCCTGAGTTCAATCCCTAATACCGCAAAAAAAAAAAAAAAAAAAGAAGGACTGGGGGTGTAACTTGGAGGTAGAATGCCCCAGAGTTCAATTCTCAGTACTACTCCAAAAAATAAAAATAAAACAGGGCTGAGGGTGTAGTTTGGAGAAAGAATGCCCCGGGTTCAATTCCCAATACCAAGCTGGGCGTGGTGGCGCACACTTGTAATCCCAGCATTTGGGAGGCTGAGACCAGAGGATCTGGGTTCGCGGCCAGCCTCAGCTACCTAGTGAGGCACTCCACAACTTAGTGAAACCGTTTCAAAATAAAGAATAAAAAATAGAGCCGGGCGTGGTGGTGCACACTTATAATCCCAGCATTTGGGAGGCTGAGACTGGAGGATCCGGGTTCGAGGCCAGCCTCAACTACCTAGTGAGGCACTCCGCAACTTAGTGAGACCCTGTTTCAAAACAAAGAATAAAAAAATAGGGCTGGGGATGTAGCTCAGAGGTAGAATGTCCCAATTCCACAAACAAACAAACAAACAAACAAACAGCTGCATATGATTTCAAAGTGCCTAGGGAGACTACTAGCCCAGACTGAGGTTCATTAAAAACAAACAAAAAAACCCAGCAGCTTGTGGTCATAGATTACTGCACCCTCAGCCCTCCCTATGAGTTTTGAACACGAACAAGCCAATTCCTGTCATGGAGTATGACTGTTTCTTAGAGGTCACAAAAGCTCTGATAAATGTAGAAATTCCGCAACTTTTGAGTTTGGTGAGCTGCTCTGTGACCTAGCAACTCCAAAGACAAATCAAATGCTGCCCAGAGGCCATTATCAGTAATTTTCTGAGCAAAGACTCAATGCTGACAGTAATTTCACACACTACTATGACCTCTGAAGAATTTACTGGTCTATCAAGGAGATTTTTGTTTGTTTGGTACTGGGAATTGAAACCAGGGGCATTCTATCTCTGAACTACACATCCAGCCCTTTGTATTTTTTATTTTTAAAAAGGGCTGGGGGTAGCCGGGCGTGGTGGCACATGTTTGTAATCCCAGCATTCGGGAGGCTGAGACCGGAGGATCCGGGTTCACGGCCAGCCTCAGCTACCTAGTGAGGCACTCTGCAACTTGGTGAGACTCGGTTTCAAAATAAAGAATAAAAAATAGGGCTGGGGGAGCCGGGCGTGGTGGCGCACGCTTGCAATCCCAGCATTCGGGAGGCTGAGACCGGAGGATCCGGGTTCGCAGCCAGCCTCAGCTACCTAGTGAGGCACTCTGCAACTCAGTGAGACTCGGCTTCAAAATAAAGAATAAAAAATAGGGCTGGGGGTGTAGCTCGGAGCTAGAATGCCCCTGAGTTCAATCCCCAGTACCGCAAAAAAAAAAAGGGCTGGGGGGGTATAGCCTGGAGGTAGAATGCCCCTGAGTTCAAACTGCAGTACCACCATAAATAAATAAATAAATAATCCTCTCTAAAATGTCAAAAGAAGACAGAGGGGCTGGGGTATAGGTTCTGTGGTAGAGTGCTTACCTAGCATGTGCAAGGGCCTGGTTCCATTCCCAGCACCACAAGAGGTGGGGTGGAAGAGGTGGAAATGCAAATTCCAAGCCTTATGAAAAAACTAAATCAGCCGGGCGCGGTGGCGCACGCTTGTAATCCCAGCATTCGGGAGGCTGAGACCGGAGGATCTTGGTTCGCGGCCAGCCTCAGCTACCTAGTGAGGCACTCCGCAACTTAGTGAGACTCGGTTTCAAAATAAAGAATAAAAAATAGGGCTGGGGGTATAGCTCGGAGGTAGAATGCCCCTGAGTTCAATCCCCAGTACCGCAAAAAAAAAAAAAAAAAAAAAAAAAAACTAAATCAGTCTTCATAAGTGAAATCACGGATGAGATGATCCATAGGCTCAGCTCAATGCCCAACACATATTAGTAACACAGGTAGCATTTATTGGAAACTTACCCATAGTGAACCCTAAGCTGCACTAGAGAATTTCTTTTGTGTGTGTGGAATTGGGGATTGAACCCAGGGGCATGCCTCTGAGATACATCCTATTTTTTACTCTTTATTTTGAAACACTAAGTTGCAGAGGGTCTCACAAAGTAGTTGAGGCTGGCCAGGCTGGCTGTGAACCTGCAATACTCCAGTCTCAGCCTCCCAAGTACTGGGATTACAAGCCTGCACTACCATGCCCAGATGAGAGAAATTTTAAAGCAAGTACTGACCTTGTCAGAGATTTTTAGTTTTTGTTTGTTTTTTATTTTATTTATTTATTTATTTATTTATTTATTTATTCATTTATTTTGTGGCACTGGGCATGGAACCCAGGGACATTCTACCTCTGAGCTACACCCCCAGACAGATTTTATTCTTTTTTTGTTGGGGTTTTTTGTTTGTTTGTTTTTTGTATTGGAGATTGAACCCAGAGGCATTTCATTCTACCTACAAGTTATACTCCCAGCCCGATTTTTTCTTTCTTTCTCTCTTTTTTTTTTTTTTTGCGGTACTGGGGATTGAACTCAGAGGCATTCTACCTCCGAGCTATACCCCCAGCCCTATTTTTATTCTTTATTTTGAAACCGAGTCTCACTAAGTTGCGGAGTGCCTCACTAGGTAGCTGAGGCTGGCCGTGAACCCGGATCCTCCGGTCTCAGCCTCCCGAATGCTGGGATTACAAGCGTGCGCCACCACGCCTGGCTTGACCGATTTTCTTTCTTTCTTTTTTTTGGGGGCGGGTACTGGGGACAGAACCTGGGGGCATTCTACCTCTGAGCTACACCCACAGCCCTAGTTTTTTTTTTATTATTCTTTATTTTGAAACAGGGTCTCACTAAGTTTCGGAGAGCCTCATGAAGTCGTTGAGGCTGGCCGCAAACCCAGATCCTCCAGTCTCAGCCTCCCAAATGCGGGATTACAAGTGTGCGCCACCACGCCCGGCCTGATTTTATTTCTTATTTGGACATAAAGTCTCACTAGGCTGTTGAAAGCCTCACTAAATTGCCAAGGCTGGCTTAGAACCTGCAATACTCTTGTTTCAGCTTCCCAAGTACTGGGATTACAGGCATGTGCCACCGTGCCCAGCTATTCTTTTATTTTGAAACAGGGTCTCACTAAGTTGCAGAGGGCCTAAGTTGCTGAAGCTAACCACAAACCTGTAATCCTATCTCAACCTCCCAAGTACTGGGATTACAAGAATATGCCACCATGCCCAGTGATTTTTAGTTTTAGGTGATCTTATTAGAGAATATAAAATTCTGTGTCCTTTAAATGCAATAATCCCAAGGACATCTTCTTTGAGGAATTAGAAAAGAAACTTAAAAGAGTAGAGATGTAAGATTAAAAAAAAAAAATTAAAGAGAAAGAGCTAAAGAAGCATCCTACTAAATCTCCCGACTCCATAGAGTTAACTGTCAACTTAGTAAAGCTGGGAAATTTTAGGGTGAACACATTAGTTAAACAATGTGAAAAATCAGCAAAACTAGTTTGCAATGAACAGCAGACTCCCTGAAATAGGCTCTCATTTACTTTTCATTCCTTCTGCTTTCCAGTCTCTTCTCTTTGAAGCAGCTCTTGATTAGTTTCTTTTTTAATTGCCACTTAATTGGGAAACAAAATTAGAACACTTATTTGATATTAGTGATGAGGTTTCTCTTTTCATTTCTGCTTTGATCCAGTTTTGAAAAACCAAAACTGAAGGGAAAAATGAATAAAAATGGACTAAAAAGATTTCTTCTTTCCAACAGGTAGATGCAGTTATAAGTCATCAAATAAATATGGAGAAAACTATACTTGGAGAATCTTAAGAAGAAAACAAAAGCAACTAGAAATAGTTTTATGGAACTTACTTTTTTTTTTTTTTTTT
>PVLC010050677.1:0-10046 GCA_004027655.1 Graphiurus murinus | reverse complement strand
AAAAAAAAAAAAAAAAAAAAAAAAAAAAAAAAAAAAAAAAAAAAAAAAAAAAAAAAATAAAAGAGATCCTGGCCAGGCATGGTGGTGCACGCTTGTAATCCCAGCACTGAGGAGGCTGAGACAGGAGGACAGAAGATTTGAGGCCAGCTTCAACACCTTAGCAAGATCCTCAGCAACTGAGCAAGGTCTCATTTCAAAATAAAAAATAAAAAGGGAGCCGGGTGTGGTGGTGCATGTTTGTAATCCCAGTACTTGGGAGGCTGAGACAGGAGAATACCAGGTTCATGGCCAACCTCAGCTATTTAGTGAGGCTCTGTGCAACTTAGTGAGACCCTGCCTCAAAATAAAAAAAATAATAAAATATGGCTGGGGGTATAGCTCGGAGGTAGAATGCCCCTGGGTTCAATCCCCAGTACCGCAAAAAATATAAATAAATAAGTAAATAAATAAATACGAATGGGCTGAGGATGTGACTCGGAGGATTCAATGCATTAAATGCAGTGGCTCTGCATTGAATCCCTAATACCAAATGAAATATTCCCAAAAGCACCTGGAAAACTTCTCTACTCATCAAACTGGCTAGAATTGCATCTTCTGACCACACCTGATCTAAGCATATAATAAGAGAAATTAGGTGGCCCTAGGACCCTAGACAAATAAGTATTCCCCCTCAGGAGTCAAGAAAGGGCCACGGTCTCTCCTCTAGGACATAGGCACACAGAGAAGGGTGAACAATTGACTTCTTTCTTTTTTGGGGGAGGGGGGCACTGGGGGTTGAACTCAGAGGCATTCTACCTATGAGTTACACCCACAGCCTGATTTTATGTCTTATTTGGAAACAGGGTCTTGCTAGGTTGAAGAGAGTCTCGCCACTTGCTGACGCTATCCTTGACCTTACGATCCTCTGTCTCAGTCTCCCAAGTACTGGGATTACAGGCGTGCACCACTATGCCCGGCCAACAATTGACTTTTATTAGTGTTCCAACGGTCATTATTGCCTCAGAAAGTCCCTTAAACTTAGTGGCAGAAAGTAGCAGTGATTCAATTATGCACACAGATAAAGCACCAAAGGAATGGCCAAGTATCTGCTTTAAACTGTCCAAGGCTTCAGATGGGAAGATTAGACTCTTGAGGGAACCAGAATAATTATCTGGAGGCTTCTTGACTCACCTGCCCGGTGCCTGGGTAGAAAGAACTCAAGGCCGAGCTCAGATGCTCTTCCACAGTGCTGACGCATGCCCTCACTTTGCGGCTTGGGCATTGACACAACATGGTGACCTCATGGTAATTGTTCTTCTTACCTGGCTTCCCTGGGCTCCAAGTAGGAGCGTTCCAGTTTGCAAGCTCCAGAGTTCCAGTGATGCAAAGCTACAAAACCTTTGGGGATTCAGCCTAGGACATCATATAATATAACTTCCCACCATCCTCTGTTGGTGAACCAGTCCTAAGTCAACCCAGCCTCCAGGGGAGAGCATAAAGACACCATTCCTCCATGAAAGGAGTATCAAAAATGTGTAGCTATTTTGTAAAGCCATCACTGTTGGCAAAAAGCAAAAGCAGACAAACTACAGTATCTGCCTTTGGATCAGAAAAAAGTTATATTTTCAGAAAACAATCACAGAACAATCATACTTCTGGAAAATGTCTTGCCAGTTTTTTTCCAATAGCCAATTCAGCAGTATAGAGCTGTAAGATAGACCAGCTACTCATCGATTTCATCTATAATTCAGCAATCAGTAAGGTTAGTACTTTTCAAAATGTGTGAGGAACACAGTCTCTGCTCCCTAGGAGTTGTAAAGTTTAATGAGAAAAAAACGGACTGCTCCCCAGGTCATTTGCTTTCGTCTTTTCTGTTGGTTAGAAGTTCTCTCCATAGACATCCCGGCTGGTTCAGCCACTCGTGAGGCTTGGAGCCTCCTGTCCTGTCTGCTCTAGTTTATCCATCTGTAAAATGGAGTTCACCATCCCTGGAGGAGCGGATTCTCCTGTAATCACAACAGACTTCAAGGTCCTTGAAGACTGTGCTGTTTAAATGCAAAATGTTGTGACTATCATTTCATTATTTGAAAACCTAAACAGCATGAGGATGCTTCTGTTGCCGCGTTGCTAGGTTACTGACAGACCTCCCCGCCTGCTCTGAGATGCTGGGACTTGCTGCTGCTTTGCACCAGGACAGCCTTTTCCGGGTTGAGATGGAGGTGGGGGAAACAGTTGGCCTCGCATCAAATTGCTCTGGACATGGCTGGGAATGGAGAGTGTTTAGCTTCCAGATACCACGGCTACGTTCGCTTGCTCTTTGAATCCCACGACTCAACTTCCTATATCAATGCTAACCAGCTGAAGATCTTAATCCTGACAAAGTTCAGGTTGCTTCTCTAAAGGAGCCAAATCCGTATGAACTGTGTCATCCAGAGAGGAAGGCATGAGACAATCACACGTAGCACGTAGACAGTAATACTGGGGACACCTTCCCTATATATGCTGGTGGCACTATGACACCTTTCTGACACGTTTGCCCACATTTTTTACAGGAAGAGGAAACAACTTTCATACTATTCATAGTGTACCACTAGAAATATTCCTTCCAGAGCTGAATAATCTCCTGTTGACAGTTCCACTGTAGATACTATTGTATGCGTCTAAAGAAAGATAAGCTCTCTAGATGTGACATTTAGATACAGCTACGAGTAATTACACACACGCACAAAAGAAGGAGCTCTCGTCCCCGGTTCCTGCAGGTGAGGACAATTTATTGAATATACTCTACTGCTAGAGAAAAGTTTCTGGCAGCTTTGTCCTGGTGAGCCTTTGTCTCTTTAATAATGATTTAAGCCAGGCAGCAGCAGCCCGGCTCTCAAAAACCCAGAGATATTTTCTCCCTGGCCATGTAACCGTGAAGAATAATTTTAGAAAATTCCGAAATGATCTCATCAATGGGGATGTGATATTCAGTATTCCTCTGAAATCCTCTACCCATCTGTTTCCTTCTACAGCAACATGGGAGAAAAAGCAAGAAAACCAATAAAGTTGTTACAAATCAACAGAGGAAAGAAGGGAAGGAGAAAGACAAAGTCAGAAGGAGGCAGATGGGGAATCAAGCTGTTGGCGAATTCTTCCCGGACAAGACAGGGCAATGGAGACCGGTCTTCTTTGGAAGACCACATAGTTCATTTATTTGTCACCAAGGATTTACCAGGCACAGAGGATGTGCCCGTGTATCAGGAAGTAGCATGAGCTCTGAATGGGACGCTCAGCTCAGCCCAGGCAACCAGCAAAGCACACAGGGAGACATTCATTGACAGCACTGGGCGCTGTGAGGAGACCCACAGATGCTGGGAGTGTGTACACCTCAGACATCTAATTTAGATGGGCAGGTTACACATCTGCTCTTGAGAAACACTGGAGACCCATAAAGGGTGGTTGGAAAAAGAGGCCAGGCCAGCAGAAGCCCCTGGGTATATGGTCAGCGTTGGGACCTAACCCCAAAGGCAACCAGGGGAGAGAACAAATCGGGTCTGCGGAGGTGCATAATGAGCTGTAACCTGTGGGGCTCGCTCTCTGCCCCTCCCTCCCTTTCCCAGGGCCCCTGGAGGGGAATAATTGTTCTGTTTACCACATGGTTGGTTCGTGTGAACTCTTTCTTTTGTCTCCGGTGAAGTCAAAGAAAATCGTCAGGTAGGTTTTATAATCCGACGTGTTTTCCTCTTCCCATCTTTGCTGATTTTCGTAGGCTCTTCCCCCTGCTCGTCAGAGGCCCTGGCCACACCATTCCCCTCTCCATCCCTTGGTATATAATTAAGTGCTGCCCAAGAATCCAGCTGTCAGTCAGGCTTCTCAGTAAGCTATCTCCCAGGGTAAAATGGGCAAGGATCTCAATGTGCACTCTGGGTGAATTTATGTTATACCAACTTAAATAAAAAAATAAATAAATAAAAGTTTTCTGAGGCTGGGAGAAAACCAAGCACTTCTCTTGATGTTGAAGACTTCCTCAAGAGGACCCATCTTACAAAAACCTCTAGCAAGGCCATGTCGATTAGCTGCAAATTAAGTGAAAATTTTATAAACTTTGTGCGGAAGGCCTAATACTGTCTCTTGATGCCTCAAAGCATTTTTTTCTTTTTTCATCCCCCACACGCGGGTACCCCGGACAGAGATGGGAGGCAAAATTCACAAAAACTGCTCCACATATTCAAAGTCACATCTGCCACCCTGCAATAAGCATTCTATATGCAAATTGCCTCGAGGGTCTCTCCAGAAATTGACTAGTTTCTTTCGCTATATCTTAACACCAAAAGAAATTGAAAACATTTTTATGGCTTATGCCCACAATATATTCCTTCGGTGTGTGCTCTGTTATCTGCCAATATATTAAACTCTTCTTTTTAGTACTTTGCTAATGCATCACCAGTTCTTTTTTTTTCTTTCTTTCTTTGTGACAAGGGGGAAAAAAGTGGGGGCTTTCAAAGATGTTCATCCAAATGAAAGCTATTAATGGCTGCCACCAAGTGAGTTCAAGCTTCCATTGTTCTTGAAATTAAATTGTTTCAAAGAGCAGTAGAAAAAGTTGTGCAGATTAAAAGCATTTATGTTGCAGAAATTAAGCCCCACATTCTCCAGGGACTGAAAAGTCTTGGGTGGACCTAATGCTCTGTTCTGAGTCATTCTGTCCTGGCCCTAAAGCTTTGGACACTTCGTTGCAAAAGAATTCCCATCTAAGCTTTATAATCCAATTAAAGAGATCAAGTAAAGCCACTGTCCTTCATGTTTTCTTTTAAATCATGAGATAGAGATGATTGTATTTTGGTTTTGTAGACTCCAAGGGGATATGAAATGCTTGGTCATGCTCTTGGAAACTTCGTTTTCCTCCTAATCCTAGTGCTTTTAAGAAGAGCTTGGCAGCGACCTTCAAAGGAGCTGATTCTTTTGTTTGGCTTCCCTGGAGCTTTGCAAAATGGCAGTGGGGCCCCGGACTCCTGACTCCAACAGGAGGCCCACCTCCTCCTCCACCTGGGGCTCAAGGCTCACCCCTGCCCTGGGACCACAAAGATAGTACAGTAGAGTGGTTTTAAATGTGTTTTTATTGTGGTGCTGAACGCTATAAGATACATGACATGGAATTAATTTCATAGTACGCACAGTTCTTGTTGTTTCTTGTTGGATTTCATCTAAGGAGTGGTGGGTAGACATGTCCAAAGGAGATTCTTGGAATGCCTGAGCATGGTGCAGTGGTTTATCCTAACATCGTCCTTCCTGTTGGGGACCACTGGCTATATAACTTTTGCGTCATGATTAATAGAATCCAGATTGTTTTTCCTGGAAGAAATCTTAGAAACTGTTACTCAAGCCCTCCTCATTTTATAAGCAAAAGCAATGACACCCAGAAATGCTTATTGTCAAAGTCCTATTGCCAACTGGTGACAGAGCCCAGGCAAGAACACAGGCTTCCTGGTCCAGGACGGCTTGGGTCAAATCAGCTTTCAGCCTGATTACATGGATTTGTTCAAGATATTATATCACAAGTACTTTTCTCATTATATAAAAATAAGTTAGCTAACTGATTAAGTGAAAAGATAAGCCATACTGGGAAGAGAAGCCTGAGTCATATAATGATGTTAGCTTTCTTCAAATTAATTAATGCAAGTAGATTCGGTTGATTGTGGATACAACAGCATGTTGATAAATTATTCTGAAGTTCATACACAAAAGTAACTAGTCAAGAAAGCTAGAAGAATTGCTTTTCATAAAGAGCAAGTCATTGGAATTTTCACTACCACATATAAGAATGTATTATAAAAATCAGTTGGAGTAGTGTAGTACTGCTTTAGACTAAACAGACACATAAATAAGAAAATATTGATATCCCCAAAGCAGATTCTAATGCATGTAAGAATTGGGACTATTTCAAAAACAACATTTCCCTTTGGTGAGTAAATATGATATTATTCAGTAAATGGTGTTCATACAATGGCTATCTGTTAAGCAAAACAATAAAGTTAAATCTCTATATCACACTTGCACAATGGTGAATTCCAGATGGTTTAAAGATTGATTTTATTTTGTTTATTTTTGTTGACAAATAATAATTATGTATATATACACATATTTTTTTTCAGTACTGGGGATTGAACTCAGGGGCATTCTACCTCCAAACTATACCCCCAGTCCTATTTTTTCTTCTTTATTTTGAAGCAGGGTCTCACTAAGTTGCGGAGGGCCTCACTAGGTAGCTGAGGCTGGCCAAGAACCCGGATCCTCCAGTCTCAGCCTCCCAAATGCTAATTATGTATATTTATGGAGCATAATGTTTAGATCTATGTATACAATATAGAAAGATTCAATCAAACTAATTAACATATCCATCACCTCACCAATATACCATTATTTTTGTGTAATGAGAACAGGAAAAATCTATTATAGCAATTTTGAAATATATATTATTAATAACTGTGGCCTCATGTTCAACAACTCTAATCATCAGGGAAATGCATATCGAAGCCACAAGGAGATAGTACCTCATGCTCATTAGAATAACTTTTTTTTTTTTTTTTCAGTACTGGGGATTGAACTCAGGGACATTCTACCTCTGAGCTACACCCTCAGCCCTATTTTTTATTCTTTATTTTGAAACAGGGTCTCACTAAGTTGCGGAGTGCCTCACTATGTAGCTGAGGCTGGCCGTGAACCCGGATCCTCTGGTCTCAGCCTCCCAAATGCTGGAATTACAAGCGTGCGCCACCACGCCCAGCTTCATTAGAATAACTTTTATCAAAAAGAAAAATATTAACAAGTATTAGTGAGGATATGAAGAAAAGAGAATCTTTGTACACTATTGGTGGGGTACATGAACTAATACAGCCTTTTTGGGAAATTATATAGCGGTTCCTCAAAAAACTATGAATAAAGTCATCATATGATCAAGCAACCCCACTTCTGGGTAGATACTCAAAGAAGCAGAAACCAGTATGGTGAAGAGATATCTTTGCCTCCATGGTTATGGAAGCATTAATCACAATATAGAATCAATTCTATATTGATTTCAAGATATAGAATCAACTGAAGTGCCTACCAATGGATGAATAGATTAAAAACGTTATATATATCATGTTTATATATAAATGTTAAATAAAAGCATTATTTATAAATATTTGTATATATAAAGGTTATATAAAAATGTTATACACACACACACATACACAGTGGAATTCTATGTAGCTTTTCTTTTTATTTAGTTAATTAATTTATTCATTCATTTGATTATTTATTTATTTATTTTTGCAGTACTGAGGATTGAACACAGAGGCATTCTACCTTCAAGCTACATCCCCAGCCTGATTTTATTTCTTATTTGGAAACAGGGTCTCACTACTTGCTTAGGCTATCCTCGAACCTGTGATCCTCCTATCTCAGCCTTCCAATTATTGGGATTACAAATGTGTATCACCATGCCCGGCTTCTATGTAGCTTTTCAAAAGAAGGAAATTCTGATATTTACAATGGATGGATGGAACTGGAGAACTTTACTAAATGAAATAAGTCAGACACAGAAAGACAAATACTGTATGTTCTCACTTATATGTAGAATATTTAAAAGCTAATCTCAAAGAAGCAGAGGGTAGAGGTAGTTGCCATAGCCTAGGACACAGGGGAGGGTGGGAAGAGGGAAGATGTTGATCAAAGAATAGCAAGTTTCACAGACTGGAATAATACATGTTAGTCATCCTCTCCACTGCACAGTTCAAAGATTTCAGTGTCAAAAGTGACAAAGCAAATAAATTCATAAAAGAAAAGATTTGTGCCAAAAAAAAGATAAGCTTCTCTATTTTAAAAAATCTTAAAAATAAATGAAAATCAGAATAAAATATTTTCTATTTATTAATACCTATATATCTATATCTCTATATATGAGTAAAATTATTGATCTATAAAAGTCTTATGCAAAAGAACAAATGTTTAATCTCATTAAGAATTTTTAAAAGGCAAGACAAAAACATCAACAATTACAACAATTATTTCCTCCCATCATACTGATGAAAAAAAATTTTTTATTTTAGTCCATTTATATATATATATATATATATATATATATATATATATATATATATACATTTTTTTTTGTGGTGGTGGTGGTATTAGAGATTGAACCCAGGGGCATTCTACCTCTGACCTACAACACCCCCCAAAGCCCTTGTTATTTTCTATTTTGAAACATGGTCTCACTAAATTGTGGAGGGTCTTGCTAAGTTGCTGAGGCTGGCCTCAAACCTCCAATCCTCCTGTACTAAGATTACAGTTGTATAACACCATGCCCGACTTCTCTTATTTTAAAAGATAATATCAAGGTTAGATGCAAGTTCAGTGAAGGGGGATTCTTACACACTAACAAAAAGTATACCAATTGATATACTCTCAACTGATGGGGAATTTTGCCAGTCTGTATCCAAAACTTTAAAATGTGTTGGAACACTTTGACCTATTAACTGCCATTCTAAGTATTAACCTAAGAAATTAAGCTTTATGAAAAAGGATTTCCTTCTAGTAGTAGTCATATTAGTCAAGCTTTTAAAAAAAAATAAAATCCTTTGGGACTATCTCAAATACCAAAAGTAGGTAGTAGCTAAATAAAGTATAGTGTATCCAGGTGATAAATACCATGTGACCTTCAAGGATTATGTTTTTTAATAATCTTGAAAGACATGCACTAAAAATATTTTAAAAGCCAAATTTTAAAGCTATATATTGTATATTATCTACTTCTTTCTCCTCAAAAAATTGGAAAACCATATACTGAAATGTTAACTTTTTTTCCTGAGTGTTGGAATATTGAGTGATATTTGATACTTTAAGCTCTTCTGGATTTTTCAAATTTTCATAATGATCTGATGTTTATAAGAGAATTATAATTAGTAAGATAAACATAGATAATTAGTTAGCATGGGCCAAGCTGAACTCAGAGCAGCAGGTCCAGCCATCCTTAGTCAAGGTAGGTTTACACAATTTCTCCATCCTGAGTCCTGGGGCTCCTCTATGCTGCTAATGGTTATGGCTGGGTGATGACTGTGGGATGCTCAAGGACTGGAGGAGATGGCTCTAGTTGCCGGTGTTTAAGGAGAAAATAAAGTTTGCCACCATCAAAAACCCTCTGGGGGCATCACAATACCTGACTTCAAACTATACTACAAAGCCACAGTAATAAAGACAGCATGATACTGGCACAAAAACAGACACATAGACCAATGGAGCAAAATAGAAGACTCAGAAACAAACCCACACACTTACAGTCAATTGATTTTTTGACAAAGGAGCCAAAAATATACACTAGAAAAAAGATAGCCTCTTCAACAAATGGTGTTGGCAAAACTGGTTAACCATATGCAGGAAAATGGAAATAAACCCCACTTTCTCACTCCGCACAAGAGACAATTCAAGATGGATCAAAGACCTGGAATTCAGGTCAGAGACCTTACAGCTACTTGAAGAGGGCATAGGCCCAACACTTCAACACATAGGCACAGGTAAAAACTTTCTCAACAAGTCCCCAAAGGCACAAGCAACTCAAAGGAAGATCAATACATGGGATTGCATTCAACTGAAGAGCCTCTGTACAGTAAAGGAAACTATCAAGAACCTCAACAGAGAGCCCACAGAGTGGGAGAAAATTTTTGCCAGCTACTTTTCTGATTGATAGAGGACTAATATCTAGAATATACAGAGAACTCAAAAAACTCACAGCTAAGAAAAGAATAATATAAGAGCTAGGAAACAAAGTCAAAGAAAGATAATAGGATAAGAAGAAGGAACTTCTGGGTTCAATTCCAAGTAGAAGGAGAAGAAGAAGAAGAATTAGAAAAAGAAGAAGAAGAAGAAGAAGAAGAAGAAGAAGAAGAAGAAGAAGAGAAAGAGGAGAAGGAGGAGGAGGAGGAAGAAAAAGAAGAGAAGAAAGAAGAAAGGAAGAAAAATGTGATCTAGTAGATCTAATTTCCATCTAAAAATTCTAATACCAATCCAAAAGAATTTCCAAAGAGAATTGGAAGGAAGAAAGTGTGTCA
>PVLC010050675.1:0-10046 GCA_004027655.1 Graphiurus murinus | reverse complement strand
GTACTGGGGATTGAACTCAGAGGCATTCTACCTCCGAGCTACACCCCCAGCCCTATTTTTTTATTCTTTATTTTGAAACCGAGTCTCACTAAGTTGCGGAGTGCCTCACTAGGTAGCTGAGGCTGGCCGCGAACCCGGATCCTCCGGTCTCAGCCTCCCGAATGCTGGGATTACAAGCATGCGCCACCACGCCCGGCTCCATACACCCCTTTTTGAAACAGGGTATTTCTAGGTTGCTGAAAGTCTCACTAAATTGCTGAGAGTGGTCTTGTACCTATGATTCTCCCTTCTCAGCCTCCCAAATATGTACTGGGATTACAGATGTGCACCGCCATGCCTGGCTATCTATTTATCTGATTATATATTTATGTATGCATATGGATTATAAATATATGGATACACACATGCACTTATACTCTCCAGGCAGAATATATGTATATTCTATCTGTTTTGTTTCTCTAGAGAATCTTGACATATTCAACTAATAGTCCCTTAAAGGATTGCTGACTACAAGTAGTTCCCTAACACTCTCTGGCAATTATACCACTTTCCTCCTCCAGCCACTCATGATATTTTAAAAGTCTCTCATCTCTATTTAAACATCTAACACTGACTCTTTTCTCCTCACTTTAAAAATGTGATACAAACACCTAGCATTAGCTTTACCATCCTAACCATTTTGAAGTGCATGGATCAATAGTGTTAAGTATATTCATGCAATGAATCTCTAGAAGTTTTGTTTGTTTGTTTTATCTTGTGATACCAAAACTCTATACACAATATACTCTAATTTCTCCTCCTTCCAGCCTTGGTAGCCACCTTTCTACTTTCTGGTTCTATGATTTTTGACTACTTTAGGTACTTCACATGGGTGGCATCACACTGGATCTGTCCTTTAGTGATTGGCTTATTTTACCTAGTATGTCTTTCAGGTTCATTCATGTAGCCTGTGTCAAATTTTCCCTTCTTTTTAAAGACTACACAGTATTCCATTGTATTATATGCCACCCATTCCCTGTCTATTCATCTGTCAATGGACACTGCGTTTTTTCAACCTCTTGACTATTGCAAGCAATGCTACAATGAATACGGTATGCTATTTTGAATTCTTTAGGATATATGCACTGCTGTAGATTTTACTGGCTAAAATAGTAATTCTGGTGTGTGTGTGTGTGTGTGTGTGTGTGTGTGTGTGTGTGTGTGTGAACTAAGGGGTATTCTACCTCCAAGCTACACCCTAAGCCTTATTTTCCTTATTTTTTATTTTGAAACAGGGTCTCAATAAGTTGCTGAGGACTTCACTAAGTTGTCGAGGCTGTCCTTGAAACTGCAATCCTATCTCAGCCTCCTGAGTACTGGGATTACAGGTATGAGCCACCGTGCCCAGCTTGTCTTAATTTTTTTGAAACCTCCATACTGCTTTCTATAATGGCCACATCATTTTACATTCCCACCAACAGAGCACAAGGGTTCCAATTTTTCCACATTTTTGCCAACTCTTGTTTCTTCTGTTCTTTTGATAGTGGCTTTCTTGATGGGGATGAGGTGGTATCTCATTGTGGTTTTCATTTGTGTTTTCTGAGATTAGTGATTTTGGGTATTTTTTGTGTGCTTTTTGGCCATTTGCATATCTTCTTTGGAGAAATGTTTCTTCAAGTCTTTTGACATATTTTACATTCTTTAAAAAAAATTTTTTTAGTGGTATGAGGATCAAACCTGAGGCCTCATTGCAATTGCTCTACCAGAGTCCTTTTGATATATATTTTTTAATGTGTGTGTGTATACTAGGGTTTGAACCCAGGGGCATTCTATCTCTGGGATACACCTCCAGTCCTATTTTATTATTCATTCATTAATTCATTCAGTTTTGCAATACTGGGAATTGAACCCAGGGGCTTTCTACCTCTAAACTACACCCTCAGTCCTATTTTTTATTCTTTACTTTGAAACAGGGTCTCACTAAGTTGGAGAGGTCCTCACTAAATAGCTGAGGCAGGCCACAAACTCTGATCCTCCTATCTTAGCCTCCAAAGTACTGGGATTACAAGCATGTGTCACCATGCCCAGCATTTTTTTTTAAAAACAGGATCTTGCTAGGTTACTGAGCATTTGAGCATTTCACTACTTGCTGAGGCTGACCTTGAACCTGTACTCCTCCTGTCTCAGCCTCCCAAGTACTGGGATTACATGTGTGCACCACCATGCCCAGCCCTTTGACATATTTTAATCAGGATATTTGAGGGTGTTTTGTTATAGAAATTTCTTATATACTTTGGATATTAACACCTTACTGATATGATTTGCAATTAAATTTTTCCATTCTTTAGGTTGCCTTTTCACTCTGATGAATTTTTTTCCTTTGATACTCAGAAATTTTAAAGTTTGACATAGTTCCTTTTGTCCATTTTCTATTTCATTGCCTGTACTTTTGACCCAGTACTTGGGAGACTGAGACAGGAGGATTGCAGGTTCAAACCCATACTTAGCAATTTAGCAAGACTCTTGGCAATTTAGGGAGACCTTGTTTCAAAATAAAAAATAAAAAGGGCTGGGGGTGTGCTCAGAGATAAAATGCCACTGGGTTCAACCCCTAGTACCATAAAAAAAAAAAGTCCAGACTGTTTTCCAAAGTGGTAGTACTAGTTTAAATTCTAGCCTAAAATTGTAAGATTTTCAGTTTCTCCACATCCTTGACAATACTTAGTATTATGTATATTTTTAATTTTAGCTAACTTAGTGTAAAGTGATATCTTATTGTAGTTTTAATTTGTGTTTCTTTAATGGTTAATGTTGAGTATATTCCCATGCACATATTAGACATTCATATATCTTTTCTTTGGTGAAGTATTTATTCAAATGTGTTGTCCAAATTCAACTATTAGATCCTTATTGTTGAGTTTAAGAATTAATTACATAATCAGGATATGAATTTGTTATCAGAAAGAAATACATATTATGAATATTTTCCTCGGCTTATAGGCTTGCTTTTTAATTTTCTTAATGGTGTCTTTCAAAGTACAAAAATTTTAATTTTGATGAAGTCTAATTCATCAACTTTTTCTTTTATGATTTTCCCTGCCCCCCAAATTTTGCCACCACAACATTGCAAAGATTTTTTCCTCTATTTTCTCCTGGAAGTTCTATAATATGAGCTTTTATTTACATTTGGGCCTATGATTCATTTCAAAGTAATATTTTTTCTTTTGTGGTGCTGGGAATTGAACCCAGGGGTATCCTATCTCCAAGCTATACATCCAGACCTTTTTATTTTGAAACAAGGACTTGTTAGATTGCTGAGGGTCTTGCTAAATTGCTGAGGCTGGTCTTGAACCCGAGATTCTCCTGTCTCAGCCTCCCAAGTACTGGAATTACAGGTGTGCTTCATCACACCTGGCCTCAAAGTAACTTTTGTGATTGTTGGGAGATAAGGATTAGAGTTTGTTTTTTGAATATGTATATCACATTGGTATTTCAGCACCATTTGTTGAAAAGACTATTCTTTCTCCATTAATTTACAGTATTTTGCAGTGTAGACCTTCAACTGTCTGCAACCTAGTGATATAATTATGGTAGAAAAACATTATGGGAGAACATTATGAGTTCCATTTCCCTTTCCCAGCCTTTGTGGCATTGCTGCCATATTTACTTCAGCAGATGGTACAAACTTCACAATTTACTGGTTTTGCTTAGACAGTTAATTATCTTTTAATAATGTTTTAAAAATATATTGTTAGATTTGTAATCAGGAAAAACTTCTTTGATGGCTTCCCATTTCCCCAAAGTAAGGGTAGAAATGCTTTGAAGAATGGAGCAGAGAACCAATGGAATTAACACAATCAGGTAGAAGTTTCTGCAGTAGCCTTTGATGCCACCTAAGATTGTCAGGCCACAATTAGGAGGCCCAATTAATAGGAAAACCAATGGCATTTTTGTAGTCATAAAAGTCTGAATATAAGATTTTGCCTTGCTATCTGTAACCTGTACTTTTTACACAGCATCAGAGCTGTCCAATATAAATACAATGCAAATCACAAAGGTGAACCACATACAAAATCTTAAAGTTCCTAATGGCAACTTAAAAAAAAAGAAAGATGAAATGAATTGTAATATATTTTATGCAAACAAAACTATAACAATACGTAATCAACACGAAATTAATGACATTTTACATTTTTATGTACTAAATATTTGAAATTCAATAGGGGTGTGTGTGTGTGTGTGTGTGTGTGTGTGTGTGTGTGTGTGTGTGTGACAGGGAGAGAGAATGAGGATTGAACCCAAGGATATTCTAACTCTGAGCTACACCCCCAACTCTTTTTTAATTTTTTATTTATATTTTTTGTTTTGAAACAGGGTCTTGCTAGGTTGCTGAGATTCTCACTATGCTGCTGAGACTATCCTTGAACCTGCAATTCTCCTGTCTCACCCTACCAAATACTGGGATTATAGCCATGTGCCACCGTGCCTGGTTCAAGTAGGTATTTTATATTTACAGAACATCTCAATCCAGGTGAGTCATATTTCACATTCTCAACAGCTGCATACAGATAGTGGCTACAGTTTAGGACAAAGCATCTTTGGACAATAATTTTTTCCATCTGAGAGCATTATGGTTGAGAGGACACTTTTGTAGTTTTACTGTGACGAGAATATTAGATCAAACTCTATCACATGTATCTCTTTTCATTGAGGCCACACTCTGCAATATAATTAAATAAAACTAATACGATGAGACATAATGAACACTTCATGTTGCCAGGCAAACTGAAAGAATTATAGGAACCGAAGAATAGAAGGTTAGTCAAATACAAGAAAAGGTGAGTCACACAGATAGAACAGAGGGTCAACAGAAGATCCTGTAAATGGAGCAGGTTACTCTCCTTCCTGCCTTTGAAACTCTTTTTTATTTTATTTTGTTTGCATTTCTTTGCTTCTTTCAAAGATTATTCATAATTTTCCTGAGACCCAAAGGACATGAACATTAACAAAAATGGCACATGTAATTCCATTACCTAGACAATACATTTTAGATTTAACATTTTAAAAGGGAACATCAGAATATTGAACCATGACCTATAAAATTATACTTTAAAATATAAAACTAACTGGTCATAGCCATTACATCTTCAAAAGGAAAAAGTAACAACATCAGAGATACAGGCAAACCTATAGCTGTGAAAAGAGGTTCATATACATTATCAGTCAAGGTACATACTTGTTTGGGGTATCTATTGCTACATACTGAATTATTCCAAAACTTAGTGGTCCCCAAAATACCACCATTCTATTCATCTGATCACAAGAGAGAGCTTAGTAGGGTAAACTCATCTCTGCTCTACATGGTACCAGCTGGCACGGCATAGAGGGCACTGGCGGGTCAAATTCTAAGATGGCCTTACCCACAACGCGACAGTTATGATGGTCTGTTGACTGGGAGCCCAAAGGCAGCTGTTGGCCAGGGACTTTAGTTCTTATCCATGTAGTCTTTTCACATGGCTAGATTGAGCTTTTCACAAGATGTTCTTTTACTCCCTTATAGTCAGTAATTCTCCATGCTGATGGTAACCAAATTAGGATTTCAGTCTATGGTCTCCGAAATGCCCAAATTCTTTATGAGCCTCTTGGATATCTCTAAATATCCCACTGATATCTCAGTTGCATCAACATCAACAGTTGCAAGCTGAATGCCTTATTTCCTCAGCTCAAATTTTTTCCACATTACTAAGTTTATCTTAATGATATCACTAATCACATAAGACGATAACATAAAGGCCCCTTCACGTCCTGTCTCTTCTTAATGTCTCATTTAGTCAATTCCAAACCAAGTACTATTCTACCGACTACTATGGATTGAATTTTGTCCCTGGAAAAACTCTATTGAAATCCTGACCCCTGGTAAATGTGATCTTGTTTGGAAATAGAATCTTTGCTGATGTAAATGAGATTGTGTTTGTAAATAGAATTTTTGTAGATGTAACCAAGTTAAAATGATGCCATTCAGGTGAGTCTTGATCCAATATGGCTGGCATCCTTATGAAGAGAGGAAAATACCATGTGAAGACATAGACACACAGAGAGAATGCCCTGAGAAGACAGGCAGAGACTGGCGTCGTGTAGCTGCAGGCCAAAAAAGGGAAAAATTGATGACCTCCAAGGGAAGTTAGGAAGAGCCAAGGGAAGATTCACCCCATACACTCAGAGGGAGTATCGTCTTGCCAACACCTTGGCTTTAGTCTTCCAGCCTCCAGAACTGTGAAAGAATATCCCGTTGTTTCTAATTCACCAAGTTTGTGGCACTTTGTTATGGCAGCCCTAGGAAAAATGATCATATTTACATTTTAAGTGTACATTGGGTATTTCTGGTTTTCTCCCTAAATGTTGCCTTATTATCTCTAGTAGGCACTTTAAAATATCACAGTAATCTTTATAAAACTGAAATCTAAACATTTAACTCTGATTAATATCATGTAATGGCTCCCCCTATCTAAAGGCTAAAGTCTAAATTCCTTAGCTGGACCTTCAGGGTTCTTTATGATTTAAATGTTGTCTTCCTCTCCAACTACACCCTTGGGTGTGTGCATCACACTACAGCCTTCCCAAGTCCATGTTTGAGGTCGTGTTTTACACACCACACTTCTGCCTGAGATGCTGTCCACACTTTGTCCACCAGTGAGCTCCCACTTTCCTGTCAATACTCTATTCAGATGTGACCCTGTCTAGGAGTTTTTCCCAAACCCTCTCCCTCAATCCAGGAAGAAGCACTTATTTTTCCAATGTGCTGACATAGCACCTGTCATGCATCCCTGTTAGCAATTCATGGTGTACCATAGTTGCTTGTATATAGGTGACACTCTCTTTACATTATGAAATCCTTAAAGACAGAGACATACCTTATTCATTTCTATATCCTCAGGACCTATATACTTGTTCCATATTAGATATTTAATTGAATACTTATTTTCTGCTTTTAATTTTTCTAGTTTTTATTCAACAATGTTTTCTAAAATCTTGAGGTTCTATCTGACTCATAATGAGATTTTTTTTCTTTATTGGTGCATTGTAATCATACATCTTTGTTGGATACAAGCTGGTAAAGGCATACATGCAGACATCTCTCATTTAACCCTTCCCCAATTCCCACTCCACTCCTTCCTCCCCCCTCCTTAATTGAATACTTATTGAGTGAGTAAATAAATGATAGAATGAGTAAATGATCTTCCAGGAGTAATCAAAGAAGTCTACATTCAAAATTTCATATGAGAAACCTTCCACAGAATTTTTTTTCCACCTGGGATGGCATAACCCTGGGAGTTTTTGTTTTGTTTTGTTTTGGTACTGGGAAATGAACCCAGAGTCATTGTCTCCAAGTTATACCCCTAGTCTGATATTATTTCTTAATTTGGAAACAGAGTCTCGCTAAATTGCAGAGGGCCCCGCTAAGTTGCAAGGCTGGATTCAAACCTACAATCCTCCTGTCTCAGCCTCCCAAGTACTGGGACTACAAGTGTGTGCCACTATGCCTGGCAAACCCTGGGTTTTTAAACCTTGTTGTAAAACAATCTACATCTGTCTTTTGTAAAGGTCAATGGGGATGATAAAAAGTATAACTCAATCTCAACCACATATTTATCCAAAAGAACTAATATCGTACTATAGTGATGTCTAGCTACCCCTGTTTATAGCAGTGCAATTTACAGTAGTCAAGTTATGGAACAAGCCTAGGTGTCCATCAACAGGAGAATGGATAAAGAAAATATGGTATATACACAATGGAGTTTTACTCAGCCATAAAGAAAAAATGAAATTATTCCATTTGTTGGTAAATGGATGGAACTGGAGAACATTCATGCTGAGTAAAACAAACTAGACTCAGAAAGTCAAGGGTCATACGTTTTCTCTCATATATGGAAGCTAGAGAGAAGAAAGGGATAAAAAAGGGACCTCATGAAAGTGGAAAGGAGACCAGTAAAGTGGAGGAAGTGGAAGAGGGGGAGGGATGGAAGAGGGAAGATACTAGGATAAAAAAAAAATGTTACGTGCATGTATGAACATGTCACAATAAACCTTACATTTACATAAAATTATAATGCACCAATAATTTTTTAAAACTTAACTACAAGTTCTGCCCTTGTGAGTCATATAAATGAATGATGCCTTCTCACCTGTGCTGCCCCAGAATATTTGCCTTGGCACATAATTTGCTTGGAAATGTATAGGCTATAAAGGCAGGGATTAAATATGCCATCATTCATGCCTTGTCATTGGGTGAATCAGACACAGTTCTTCAAGAAGGAAGCCCATTTCCTTTTGTGTAACATCTGGAAGACTTCTACATTAATAACAGGCTATGGTACTCTTGATCACTGTGCAGAACTTAATTTGTTCCAGGCCAGCACAAAAGGGGCTATTTTTTCCCTTGGGTTCTTTTGTAGCAATTAGGCTGATGGCAGTTTAGATGCAATTAAGTACTTACTCCTTAACTATGTTCATTATTTTTCATCATTTGTTTTTTCAAGCATGAAGTCATCTGGCATGAGAAGAATGTTTCCTTTTAAAGAACAAAATTTCCCAACAGAGAAAATAATAGCTCCTGGTGTTGATATACAGTAGGCAATTTGGGGGCCTCAAGGAATTTTGACATCAAATGCTTTTTATGAATTGATGACCACCTCTTTTAACCAACCCTTCTATTTCTGTGTTTATACCTGGTCTGAACCACCCCATGATGACGTGGTTAATGACATATCTGGCATTATCCAGCCAATTTACTTACACAAAGCACATGGACCATCATGTTGTAGTCAGCTGCCCCAACCTACCCCACCTGGACCACCTTCCTCCTCACTGCCCCAACAGTTCTGACTTCTCCAGCCAGATTCTGGCCCTGAACCTCTCCTTGAGCTCTTCCTTAAGAGCAAAGTTTCTTTCTCTAAATCAGCCTGTATGGACCACTGGCAGGGTTTGACCTTGGCATGCCATCAGTTTCCTTTTCCTGAGACCTCACTTCTGTTCTGCTCGGAGGCATTTTTCTTTCACTTATCTACAAGGATCCCCAGACCAAATTCTGTCACACAATTTTATTTAGATTCAAATGGTTTTCCGATGAAGTGGTTGAGATACTTTTCCAATAAAATAATGGAAACACACACACACAAAATAAAATTGTCAGTGGCTATTGGCTATTAAGTGATTTCATCCAAGCACCTATGCATGCTTCTCATGGAGCTAAGATATCAGATAAGCTTTTTGTCTGGAAACCTCATTTTTATTGCATTATATGTTCATTTAACTGATATAACAATGCACTGACAATGGACCAGGCATTATGCTATGCTCTGGTAACTTGATGATGAACAAGACATATGTGATTTAAAAAAAAAAAAACAAAAACAGGCTTCTATTGGTGTGTTGTAACATCATAGTGAGATTCAGAGTATTACAAACATACATGCACACAGCATTTGATGTGTTTCCCTCTGAATCTCACCCTGCTGCCCCACTCCTCCCCATACATGTTAGTGAGATTGGTAGTGATATCTTCATACATGAACATAGCATTATTTGCACTGTTTACTTCCACAACCCTCCTTTTTCTCCTCACACCTTTCTCCTCTATTCTCCTTCCACTATTCTACTGGTCTTTTTTTTTTCTTTTTTTATTGTAATAATTTGTGCTTTGTATTTATACATTTTTGTTAGGTACAAATTGATAAAGACAAATGTGCACACATTTCTCATCTGACCCTATCCCCAATTCCCACCCCGATCCCTCACACTCCCTCCCTCTCAAGTTCAGTTCAGTGAGTGATCTTGATATAATTGTGTAAGTACATCATGTGCCTTAGTATGCTCTCCCCCCCCACCCCCCGTCCATTCCCTTTGGTTAAGTCTACTTCTTTGTTTATCGAGGGTCTCTACTTTTTCATCTGGGGACCCTCTTATGTCCCATCTACTCCCTAACATCCGCATATTAGGGAGAACATACATTTCTTTACTCTTTGTGACTGGCTAATCTCACTTAACATAATGTTTTCCACTTGCATCCA
>PVLC010050674.1:0-10044 GCA_004027655.1 Graphiurus murinus | reverse complement strand
AACTATTTCTGTTGCACAGAATATTATGAGTGTTAGAGAGTAGAAGATCTCCACTTTTGCTGGTAATAGAATTAAAATGACAATTATATCAGCACTAGAATTTAATCACCACTTACTAAAGAAAGATAAAGCCCATAGCATGATAAATGCCTAATTGAAAGAATGTTTATAGATGGAGGATATGAGATTTTGTCTACTCTCTAGAATTTGATCCAGGTCACATTGATAGGACATGTCAGATAGTCACAAAGTTTAACTTTAGGGTCTAAATTCTTAAATCTTCTATGATAGGAAGATTGAGTGGAAAAGCATTCAAGTTAGCTGCAAGAAAATTAAAGAACATATAACACTAAAAAGTTAGAGTCTCCTTTCCTACAGATTTTTTTTTAAGCAAGAAGACAAACCAAGATGAAGAGGCATTGTTATTTTCAGTTCAGTTATGAAAAGAAGTCCTTTCAAGAGTTAAGAGGATAAATTGAAAGCAATCTCAAGGTACATTTCAGCCTTCCAAATATTAACCAAACTCTTCAACTTCACTAAACCCAGAAGTTGCTCTTTGTAGGTAAATTAAAGTGCTTGAGTTTTCGAAATAAAAATCTTTATAACTGTGGTTCTGGGATAGTAAAAACATAATTATTTTTAAGACAATTATAGAAAGAAACATCTACAGGTTTCCAGAGTATTTCAACAATTACTACGTACATTAATTGAATCAATACAGACAACACTTTATCTAGTTTACTCATGGTTCATGAGTTTTCAGCTCATTAACATGGGTTAAACTTATGTTATGCAAAATTACACAGAGCAAAATTTATTACCCAAATTATTTTAAAGATCCTAGGAGCGAGAATTAGTTTCTGGTGTATCCAAACCAACTCAACCTAAAATGTGTGTGTGTGTTTATGTACTTTTTAAAGTGTATCAACGAGTTGGTGAAATTTGTATCTTTGCTACTAGAACTGATTGAGGGAATGGATGCAAACATACTTTCAAAAAATCCAATCTTCTTCCCCATTCTTTCTTCAACCTTGACCTAGACAGACAGCCTGAGGTATGGAGAAAGAATTCAATCTTGGCCCCCTCTCAAGAGACTTGAACTACTAACTGGAAAGAAGGGCTTTTTGAGGAATAAGAAGCCTGGCTGAACTCTCTGGCCCACTGAGTCTCTGCTGGCACAGAAACTAACCTGTTCTGCTTACCTGAGCAATATCATTTAGATAGCGACACCTCTCTTGGTTAGCGTCCCACGTTGAGAGGTCATGCAAAAAGGTGTGGACTATAAGCAGTGACGGGGTGAGATCAGTGCTGACAGCCTGGCACCCACTTCTTCCCCAGGAACTTTTTGCTATAGTGGTGGTTGGAGGAGAGGTATTGGAGGAAGGAGTGTGTATAGAGTCTGGAATGGCTGTGGAAATGGGGGAAATGTATGATAATAATAATATAAATCAGCCGGCCTGGGGAGTGGTCATAGTGCAACTGTATGTATAATCAATGTTTATGAGAACAGTTCCTGTATTATTCAGGAAGATTTAAAGTAGTTGATTCGTATAAGGCTAGACGATTGAACTTCACAGCCCCTCCTTAGCTTAAGAGTAAGGCTGTCTTGACTTGATTTTTGGTTTGTTTACTCCACTAATTTGGAGATGATCAAACATATTGGTATAAAACATAGCTCTTGATTCCAATTACCTAGGTTTGGACACTGTCTCTGCCTCCCCCTCCTGTGTTCCTGGACTTGGTTGATTTATCCAGTCTCTCTGTGACTCAATTTCCTAGTTTATAAGAAGGGGAAGGGTGATAGTATCCACCCCACAACTCTATTGTGAACCTTCACTGAGTTCATACCAGCAAAATGCTTAGACTGGCACCTGACACAAAGGAAGAGTTCAACAAATGTCAGGATTCTTCTGCTATTAATGTTTCTATTGCTCAATATGACTAAAACCTAGGTACTAATCTGGGCGAAGCGCAGAACGCAGACAAGAGTCACAGTTACACAAATATGCAGGAGCAGAATTCTTAGCTAACTTTAGGCACCAGAGCCCTGTAGCTTTCACACTGCTGTGCACACTAAACTTCAGGGTCCGACAGAATGAGCTTGTACAGCCTGCTTGGGAATGTGGTTCACCTTCAGTATTCGAGGTGGCGTCTATTTCACAGGTGGGAAGGGCGCTTGTCTGACCAGGTATCAGACTGCTGCTCACTTTTGTCAGGTGCATTAACTCTGGGACCACTAGGATGCTTTTCAGGGCAGGATTAGTCATTTACTAATTACTAATTACTCCAGTGGCCACAGACCTAAGGTCAGCAATCCTCTCCCTTCACACCAGGAGGATCCAGCATAATAGGGGCCAGACAGGTAATTTGCATAGTCTCTACTTAGGAGAAGAGGCCAAGAAGAAAGAAGGCAGAGGAGTATTCTGTGCTGAAAGCAAACAAATCACAATTTGACAGGGAGCTTCCATAAGCTCCTCCTGGGAAACCCTGGCCCATTCTCCTGCTGGGAGATGGCAGGTTCTCTCCTTTGATGCTTCAGCAGGCCAGCTGGGGAGCTGGACAAGGTCTGACTCTGGACCCCATGTCACTTGCACTGGCTGGCCATTCCTTCCCACTGGGAGCATCTGGAGAGCCATCCAACTGTGTTTGCCAAACTTGCTTGTATGTGAGAAGCATGTTTGTTTTGTGATCAGTGTCTTGGGCTTTAAATAAGAATAGTGCAGGAGATGATCCTGCTATGATCCTTACTAATGTACCTCTAGGCTAATAAGTTCCGAGATGATCCTGCTCTTTGATTTCATGAATAAGAAAATAAAACGGAAAATGCATGACATTTAAAAATTATTGTTATTACTGAGTGTAAAATTCATTTTAACCCTCTCTGGAGTGGCGCGGTTTCAAGTTGCATGTGCTGTTTGCCAGATTGTATCTCCTATTCCTCCCCTCCTTAAATATGTGCTTATTTACTTCCTGCAGAGTTCAATTTTAGAACCCATCAAAGTAGATCCACTCAGACTCTGACTACATTTTCATGCATAAATTCATAGATGTCTTCAGAAGGAATTGCACTTGCATATGCAAATACTTTCCGATGCCTTTTCATTTCTACTTTTGGACTGCACAGTTTTTAATTCATGCAAACACATTACACAAACAAATATGGGCTCAATAACAACACGCGGCATGTGTGAATTGTTAATTGCAAAGCTATGAGTTTGATATGGCCAAGCAACTTCCATTATTATCAATGGAGGGGAACAAGATTAAATAGGAAGAATAAAGGTATATTTGAAAATAAAATCCCAGCACTTCGTTTCGCTTTATGTAAATATTAATAAGGTGACAGGCCAGTGTACAACTCTACAATAATCTGGAATCTGCAGCTCAATAATCCAGAAGGTAGGGTGTTCCTTTAATGAGATTTAGAGGGAAGAGTAAAAGTTTCAGGACAGGATTGTGAGAAACAAAATATATGCTGCAACACATACACAACCCAAAAAACTATAGCAGAAATGAAAAGCTTTCAACCACATTGGACAGGCACCACCTTTCAAAATATCTGAGTCTCATTTTAGTGATGCTCTTGGAAATAACAGGCAAGTGCCCTAATTTCTTCATGTTGGAAACTTAATCACTCTCTTCATTAATTAAGCCATGATTCTTCATATTTTTTCTAATTCCTATTACCTGCTATTTGGGGTCAGGAGAGAACTTAGTGAGGTATAAAGTATATGTTGCAGTTACTCACAGATCAAAAGTATTTGATCCAGAATGATTTTCAAGCATCCCCTGCCCCCTGTTTTCTAGCAGAGAAGGATCGGTGTGTGTTTCATTTTCATGAGGGTAACTCAGAAACTAAGAGCAAAAATTAAACGAAAATTGAGTCCTCCAAGGCTCTACAAGAGCAACCAAACCACAGTTCTGTTTTTCTCTTGTTTTGTTTTTTTTCCCTCACAATATTCTATTAAATACAAAAGTAGGAGCTAGAATAAAATGGGAATATATAAGAACATGCTTTTAAAGCAACATCTGGACTCTAGATTTACAAATTTGGAACATAATGCCAATTAATAACACGCATCTGCATGTTTTCTATGCAATAAAGAAAAATAAAAGTAATTAGAAAATTTAAGGAAGCTAAGAAGCCAGGAATAGGATTCCAAGCCAAGAAAGCTCATTAGGAATTAAAGTCATTGCAGCATTTATTGCCACACAAATAGAACAAGGAATAAAGGATCAGTGCTATAAAACAAACGATGCAATAACCTAGCAGAGCAGGGCCTGGGCCCCTGGTGCTGGCAGAGTGACCCTTTCCAGTGTGTCATTGCAGTTTGTCTATTCACTTGGAGTTTTGCTGAGCCAAGAATGTGAATTGCACACACAGCAAGGCTGGTGTTCAAAGTGCATGGGCACGGAGCTGCCCAGTGAATGTCACCACTCTGCCCCCAGCAGTGTCTTGCTTCAGACTATGTTCTCATGCACTTGCAGCAGCCTTGGACAAATGATAACAGAATTCTTCATAGATATTGGACACGAAGAGAAAGCCAATTATCGGTGCCCGAGGGAGGATAAAAAAATTCTTACAATATAAATCAAAGCACTATAATAAAATTGAGGTTTGGTGAAAGTAGGTGGGAGAATTATATCACTGTAATCAAATAATAACATACACGTTCCCACCTATGCTGTGAAACATAGAAAGAAAAGTGTATAACTCAGAGTTAACATTATATTTTGGTGAGGGGAGAAATTATACATTATTATATAGGGGAAGTTCCAGATATCTTCTCACATATACACCATTTATTAAAAGAGGATCTAACTGAGAAGCTCCATTTATGAAGCTAGTAGAAACTTGAGTTGTTGGAGGCTTGTAAATGAGATTCCAAGAAAAGAGTTTAAAAACCCACAGATAATCTCAGATTCCTTAGACAGGGATTTCTTATCACCTCTGGCATACCTTTTATGGGGGCAAGGGTCTCCTGCATGTTAACACTCACCATTCCAGTTTTCAAAAGCAGCCACCAAATTGTTTAAGGACTTTAGCATACAGGATAAAAGCCATACCTCTGTGGTCTCCATAAGAGCTAGACATGGTAAAAGAAATGGTTCTCGCAAGTTAAATCCTACTGGGGTAACTGCTTGCTAATGTGCTTTCCTGCCCCTTTCCAGCACCCTCAATCATCAGTGTGAAACAGGGCATGGTAAGATTGGGAGACAGCTCGGAGCAAATGAGCAGGGGCAGCTCTACCTACCTTGTCTAGGAAACTCATCCGACTCCCGGTGAACCAGGTCGGTGACTCGGTTTCCATAGTGCATCCTGCTGTCGTGGTCATAAGCCTTCAGAGTCTCACTGGAGCTGTAGGACTTCTGCGTGGGCACGCGACAGTCCTCGCTGTCCAGAGAGGAGCTCGTGTAACGACACTCTTTGCCACACCGTCCTCTGGTCAGAGAGCGGTGGCGCCGATCTTTGACATCCATTATCCCAGACCCAGCAGAGTGCAGATGCTTTCAGAAAAGTCGGGCCTGAGTTTTGGCACTTGTCACTTTGCCCACCTAAAAACATCAAAGAAAAGAAAAAAAAAAAAAAACCCAAGACTGAGATTATGAGAAATGTCCCCTTCAGGTCTGAGCCACACTCTGACTTGGATAAAGACAAGGCCAACTTAATCAGTCTTGCACAACTTCTTTTGTAAAAGCTTAATGTATATTTAAAGAATCCGTCTAGCCATAAGATACAGTAAATTCATTTTCTTGCTATTTAATTTACTAGATTGGGGGAAAATAATAGCACGAAAACATCTTTTGATTTGTCTATATGTTCAGAGATGACAAGATAATTCTGTCACTCTAATGCAAGATCTTGTTATGAAGCAGTTCAAAGCCAAATTGATTTCATCCTTCCTTAATTACACTCTTTTTTTGTTGTTATAAAAGGGTGGGGTAGAAAACAAATATCAAAATGGAAGAAAGGAAGGAAAGAAGGAAGGAAGAAAGGAAGGAAGGAAGGAAGGAAGGAAGGAAGGAAGGGAAGGAAAAGAAGCAAAATAAAAGAACAGAATAACTATAGCAGTGCATTTGAGCACAAGGCATACATGTGTGCTATTGATGCTTTGCAAGAGTACCACATCATTCAACTAACATAAAATTTCCTAGGTGGATCCGGAGAATAATAATATAAGGTATTGTTTATATGCAAACACTCTTCCTCCGATTTCTATAATGAGCCTTCAGCAAACTCCCACTTTCCTCCTCTTTGCAAATCTGTGTATGGAAACACCTGGTCACTTCTTCCTAGTCATCAGGGAACAAGAGACCCTGGTGACAAAGAGTGCAACAGGCACAACCACCTGCTCATCAGCTGAAGCCCATGCTGCCCTTGTCAATCGGAAGATACCCCGGGACAGAAAGGGACAAGTGAGGAAGATCCTGAACACTACAAATAAGCTGATAGGAAAGGGCCCCTCCAACACTGAATCCGGCAGGCAGAGAGCAATGCAGCCTGCAGTTCGACACCCTCAGCCTGGAAGCATATGCCAAACACCACTCGGAAAACACTAGCCTTCTGCCTAGCAAATAACGACAAGAATGCTTAGGCGCCTCCAAGTTCCAAATGATAGGCTCTTACTGATTTCATGTGCCATGCAAAATAGCATGGACCAAAGGGCCAGGGCCTGGACAGAATGGACAAATACAAGTTTTAATTAAAATGGAAAATATGACCCCAAGCCAGGGTAATGATTTTCCTCCAGACTACTCTTGCTCACTGACTCTTTCATATGTCAGGAAATACTTGGGGAGCAGATCTGTAGTTCTGACCTCCCTCTGCCCTTCATTGACTATTTACCACATTGTCATGGGATGTCTTTGTATACCGCCATGCTGGCCTGCCTGCACATCCATGTTGGTGGCTTGGGTCCCAAGGCAACACAAGTATAGTGGCTTCTTCCTTGTCTTTTCATGCCAAGGAACCTTCTGGGTCTCCAGGACCCACCCAATCTACACTATTTATGTACATTATCTAATACTACCTGTGGCTGTGGACATTTTTGTTTAACTAGGGGGAATGAAGACAAGGGCACACCTGTTAATGAACTCCAACCACAGTGTGCTCTTGCCGTAGTCACACAGAAAGTCCAACATTGCCTAGAGTCTATGGCTCCTGCCTCAGCAGGTTAAGAAAAACCTTGAGAGTTAATAGGCAAGACCCTAGCACCTGCTTGGAAGATACAGATCATGTTGGCATGGAGGTCTGCACTGTTGCACTATTTGAATGCCTTCACATTGAAGTAATTTCTATATGCCCCAAATCTTTGTTCTTAATTTTCAACACATGATTCCAACATTTTGGAGTCTATGTTTGTGGCTGTTTGTGGCATGGCCATGAATGACTGATGGGTTGCCACTCTAACAAAGACCATTAGCTAGCCCAAACCCTTGTCAAAATTACTCCTGGCCTTCTAACTCAGGTTCTCAAACATTTAAATGAAAAATAATAGTATCTATCTCACAGGACTTTCATAAAGAATTAAAATAAATATTATAATAGGTTTCTCAATATGCTCACCCATCACAGAGGCTTAATAAGAATTAGCTTCTTTCTCCTGTGTTCAATTTTTTTTCTTAGCTAAATAGGTAGTAGCTTAAAAGACAGAGGAAGAAGACCACAAGGTAAGTCCCTAAACTCAGTTCTAATTATAAATCTCAAGTTTTAAACTAGAATCTGTTAAAAGAAGACCTTCAGCCTCACTGAAAGAATATGATTGTGTGCCCCAACACTGAAGAGCCACAAGTGTCTTTTAAGGGTTGTGTATTATAAGTAGATTTCATAATTTGCTTCTGTCTTGCTTCACTGTTAGATTTTACTTTTGAGTATCTTCTGTGTTCCTGACTCATGAAATCCTATCTGTTCTAATTTGCATTGTGCTTGGGATAATAGGCTTATTTTCACCCTGTGTGTGTGCACATGCTTTTATTTTATTTTTTAAAATCATTCTCAGAGTGGGAGCCTAAAGGCTCATTACCTATTTATAAAGTACAAGAACTTTGGTGTTTGGACATTTTGACATCTACGTTAGTTGCCCAGAGATCTTTCCCTGATAAATTCTTCTTTCTTGGCTCTGCTCTTGTTAGCTGAGTTTGTCAGCAGTGTCACCTCTGGATAAGTGATGGAAATTTACATATGAGGTAAAAATTGCCAAATCTTAGGGAAACTATATTTTAAGGAACTGAGAGTCCATAGCCTGTTGGCAAATAGACACCTTGCATTTAGTCTAATTTTTATTTAAGAGGTAATTATTAATATTATAAAAGACAAAAAAGAGAATTTGTTTTATAATCTAGACCCCTCGGTTACCTTTAAAAAATTAAGCAATCTAACAATTTCTGTTTCTAAAGGATAGAATAGACAGGCTTTTCTCTCTTCTTCCCATAGGGTTCACCTAAAAGTCTTGTGCATTATATATATTAAAAAATAAGAAAAATCTTAAATGTGGAAAGAAGATGCAGACCAGAGACCTGAGAAGCCAAGGAACAACACAGTGGAGAGTTCCCTGCAGTTTCTTTTTTGCTTTAAATATCCCAGATTTGGAGCTCAAGAGGATGACAACCCAGAGACATCAGGAGGCACCGAAAACAAAGCACCCTACCCCCGTCATGTCATCAAGTCTCCTTCAGCCAAAGGAATGGGAAGAGGTCTTTTATTTAATATTTATTTATTTATTTATTTATTTATTTATTTATTTATTTATTTATTTATTTATTGTGGTACTGGGGATTGAACTCAAGGGCATTCTATCTCCGAGCTACACCCCCAGGTCCATTTTTTATTCTTTATTTTGAAACAGGGTCTCACTAAGTTGTGGTGGGACTCACCAAGTAGCTGAGGCTGGCGTTGAACCCCAATCCTCCTGCCTCAGCCTCCCAAGTACTGGGATTACAAGCGTGAGTCACCACACCTGGCTGGAAGATGTCTTCTTGATAAGAGAGATCTTAGTCAGAACTCCTATCTCTATGATCCCCTACTCCAACTGAGTACCTAAAAAGGAGCTTCTTATCTTTTATGAATTGACAAAGACTGAGTAGGGAAATTGGCAGTAATGAAGGAGAGTTCCTCTTTCTTCAACAGGGAACGGTCATGAAAAAAAAAAAAAAAAAAAAAAAAAAACAGCTAAAATGGAAGTTTCAAATTTCAAATAAGATCCAGAGTCTCATGATATGATAACTTAAATGTCCATGTTCATGTTCAATAAAAAGTCACTTGTTACCAAGAAAAAAAAAAAGAATAAAAAACCAGGAAGATCCTAAACTGAAAAAAAAGGGGGGGGGGTAATCAATAGATGCTAATACCAAGATGACAAAGATGATAGAATTATCTGTCACAAATTTTAAGGCAACCATCATGAAATTGCTTCAATGAGAAATTAAGAACACACTTGAAACAAATAAAAAAAAATAACAGTCTCATCAAAGTTACTAAAATTCTCAGAAAAATAGAAAATGTAAAAAAAATAAAGCCTGGGGATTTTTGTTTTGTTTTGTTTAGTTTCTGTGGTCTAGGTATTGAACCCAGGGGTGTTCTGCTTTCTAGCTAGACCTTCCAGTACTATTTTATTTTTATTTGGAAAGAAGATTTTGCTAAGTTGCTGAGAGCCTTGCTAAATTGCTGAGGCTGTCTTCAAACCTATGATACTTCTGTCTCAGCGTCCCAAGTACTGTATTACAAGTGTACACCACCACACCCAGTCCTGTGGAAATTTTAGAACTGAGAAAATACAATAACCAAAACAACAACAACAAAAAGTTAATAGATGGGCTCAACAGTAGAATAAAAGAGTAGAAGAATTATGAGGTAAATTGAAATATTAACATGTATAATGGTTTAAAAAATACCTAAAAGCAAAAAAGAAAATAACAAAACAATGTGGACCTATAGGCCGGGCGTGGTGGCGCACGCTTGTAATCCCAGCATTCGGGAGGCTGAGACCGGAGGATCCGGGTTCGCGGCCAGCCTCAGCTACCTAGTGAGGCACTCCGCAACTTAGT
>PVLC010050673.1:0-10047 GCA_004027655.1 Graphiurus murinus | reverse complement strand
AAAAAAAAAAAAAAAAAAAAAAAAAAAAAAAAAAAAAAAAAACCCAAAAAACAACAAAAAAAAAACCTCTAAAATTTTGGACAAGCAAATCCTGTTGATAAAGAAGATTAGAAAATCTCTTAACAGACTTTCTGAAAATTACATTTTACACCATACAAATGTACCAAACCTCCTTACGTGCAACTAAACAGGCTGAGCAGGAAAAGCAGGAGATTCAGTGTGAAAATATCTTGGTCATTTTTTTTAGTGTACTCTAATTTTGGATAAATAACTTCAGGTGTAACTATATCACATCTCCATTTTCTAGGTGGTAAAATGGGCTAATATTATTTCATAGAATTGTAAGAATTAAGGAATAATCTATTCAAGTATGCTCAAATATTAGTTCAATTTCCTCTTACACTCTGTTATTATAATTTCTCATGTGAATAAGGTTTGCATGGGGACAGAGAAAGAGGAAAGAAAGAACAAGTCACTCAAGGGTATATAGCCTCTTTTCCCATGAGAATAAATAGAAAACATAATGATTATTTAGAATAGTACATTTGGATAATTTAGAATAATTCTTAGAATCAGAATTCAAACTGCCTTGAAAATATCATTACACAGTAACTTTTTATGCACTATTATATGACAAATACAGATATTCCAGTTAATATATTGATGCTTTATGTTCTTTCCTAGAGGTAAGAAATTACATTCCTGTGCTGGTACTCATTTCCCACAAATTCTGTGTACTAATTCTGAGAAAATTCCAGCAGGTGGCGCCCAAATCCCAACATTTACTTCAGTAAAAATTTGCAGAGGGACAGGAATAAAAATTTATTATTTAACCAGAAGATGGGGCTAGATGACCAATCTTTAAAAGCCAGAGTCTGCAATTGAAAATTTGAACTTCAATTTCTACTGAATCCCAGGATTAATAATCTGAGTATTGCAGACAGCATTGATTGTAATTCTTCGATACCTTCAGTATCTTAAAGTTTATACTTAAATCCATTAATTTTTACAATAAAAGTACTCTGAGACAGCTCATTAAAGCACGAAATCCTTTCTCTAATTTTTAATATTCATAGTCTTTGCCAATAAAATATAAAAGCACACGTGTGTGAGTGTGTGTGTGTGTGTGTGTGTGTAGTGATTATACTCAGACATTTCTCCTTCTGAGCTATACACCCAGCTCTTTTAATCTTTTATTTTTGAAACAGGCCTCACCATGTTGCTGAGGGCCTTGCTAAGTTCTGAGGCTGTCCTCAAAATTATAATCCTCCTGCCTTAGTCTCCCAATTACTGGCATTACAGGCATGCACCACCAAACCTGACTTGAATATTTTTATTTTAATATTTGTCTTTGTATGTTTATTATACTTTAAAAGCACATATAAGCACTTACTATATAACTCTAAATCTTCTGCATTTTATCCTCTACTAAGAATCTCTTAAAAAGATGAAATACTGAATTAGGAGATCTAGAAAACTACAGACATATTTTTTGACATATAAAAGTTAGAAAAAAATGCATTGTGTATTCTGTGGCTAATGTTTATACCTTTAGTCTTCTTAAAACAATAGGACATAAAAATGAAGCAGCTTCAAAACTTTGTTTAAACTTTCCATATTAGCTCTATTTTCTACAAATTGTTGCCAGATCATTTAACTCGAAATACTTGCCTATTGATATCTCTCAAATACATACTTTTCTCACCAGTTTCCCTTTCCTCCTGTAGCACTGGCTATTTGGCCATTTCAATAGCTTCCTAGTAATCGACTTCCCTTCCCTTCTAACAGCCTCCTGTCAGGAGATCAGAATGACATTTCATAAATGCAAACTTGATAGTGTTATGCTTGTTCTTAAAAGTCTTCAATAACTTTCCACTGCTTTTAAGCACCCACATCTGAAACATCCCAAAGTCACCTCTCTAGGTCTACATCATACCATTATTTCTTAAAAAGATACTTTAAGTTATTTTTTATTGGTGCATTGTAATCATAAATCTTGATGAAGTTCAAGGTGATAGAGCAAGACGGTGCTCCTTGAGCCCTCCCTCAGTTCCCACCCCACTTCCTGCCCCTCACCTTCTCATGCTCAGCACATTGATTGGCTTTGATAAGTTTGTGTATGTACATCATGTCCATTGAGATGTTTCTCTCTTCTAGTCTTCCCCCCCCTCCCATCTCCCTCAATTATTTCCCCTCTTTCACTCAACTGCTCAACTAGGGTTTTTATTCCTTTTTCTGGAGTTTTTCTCGTGTCCCAATTTCTCCCTAGGTTAATTAGTGACTGACTAATTCCACTTAGTGTAATTATTGGTGCATTATCTGGAGGAAGCTCATATCATTCTTTCTAATCACTAACTCCACCTTTGTTCTTCCACCTTTCTCTGACTCTGCTCCCTCCACCTACAGGTTTAATACATGGTTTTCTTTGAGTCAGCAAAGCTATTCTCTCACTTCTCCACCAAGGTGCCTCAACATACTCTTCAGAAAACAAACATTACATCCTCAGAAAATCCTCCCCTGACACCCCATGATCTAGGTCAGAGTTTTCTATTATGTGCTTCCACAGCTTCCTGTAATTCTCCTCTATGTATCAACCCTCTACAAATTGACACGCTTAGCTTTTGGTGAAAAGTTGACCACAGTCTTTTTGTTCTCTTATATAAACTTTATGAGCACCAAGTTATATTCACCTTGCATATTGCACACTATCACATTCCCAGGAAGTGGGCATATTGTACTGAGCATGCGGAAAGCTTTCAATAGATATTTGTTGCTGAGGCTGGCTTCAAATCAGCAATCCTTCTGTCTCAGCCTCCCAACTACTGGGATCATGGGCATCTGCCACAAAGCCCGGCTTCAATAGATATTAGTAAATTGATGGATGAATGTTCAAAGAAAGCATCAGAGGTTTTTGGAAAGTGTGATTGATTTGTAGGATTCAGAATGTCTCCAACTGGCAAGATGTGTTTACCCTTCTGAGAAGACTCAGGAAGCAAATGAGAGCTGTCATCAGGTACCTGCAAAGCTATCTCTGAAAGAATGATGAAGCTTATTGTTTTTGTTTCTGAAGAGCTGACCTAAGACCAAAAGTTTACAAGAAGCAATAATCCTAAGATTTTTTAAAAATTTGAATATCTAAACAAATATACAAATAAATTTTTGTAACAGGTGAAGAACTACCTGACAGTAGAAGTATTTTGGATCGAGTAGGGCAATTAAGTGAACTTCAAATTTCATTTGAGCTGTGAAGTTCTATGGAGAATGATGCTGAGAGGTATGAGAGATCCCCTAGAATCTTTGAACTAAGTTTCCTTGTGTTTAGGATTTGAAGACTGTGTTATTTCCTAACATCATTTGCACTAATAATTTCAGCTTAAGCTCATATTGACAAACTCTTCTTGGGATGCTTTTGAAATAAACTCTAATTGAAAGTTGTTTTAAATACATTATTTTCTCTGATAACTGAAATCATGTATTTTAAATGAGATTTTTTTTTTGTCCTTTTACTGAGTTGTAACATTTACTAATAGATTTTTGTGAAGAGGTTTGGATTTTTTGATCAATAAATATGCTTAATTTGTTTTTTTGGGGTGAACTACATTCTGTCTTTCAATTGTTTTAATCTTTTTAATTGTATCCATAAACATAAGTGGCTGACTAGCTTTTTGTTTCATGTTTTAGTCTAGTGCAGGAAACAAGGTTAAGGACTTTATAATCAATATAGTAGCTACTGACTTTTACGCTCAACTCACATTTTATAACCGTAAATATAAATATAAATTTTCTCAAGTGCTTTGGTATGGATTTAGAGTGTACCCCCTAGATCTCACAGAGATAAGACAGCCATGATGGAGGTAAGGCTTGGCTATTATATATGTTGGGAAATGCATCACATTTTTTGGTAGATGACAAATGAAAGTTTAACTTGAAGTTTTCTTTCAAACCAGTTTAACTCACAAGTGCACGGATATATACATTGCCTCATTGTTTTCAAGAACCAAAACAAAAATATAGTCTTAAAAATGACCAACATAATAAAGGCTTAATAGCTACATATATAAAATGGGCCACAGAGCCGGGCGTGGTGGCGCACGCTTGTAATCCCAGCATTCGGGAGGCTGAGACCGGAGGATCCGGGTTCGCGGCCAGCCTCAGCTACTTAGTGAGGCACTCCGCAACTTAGTGAGACTCGGTTTCAAAATAAAGAATTAAAAAAAATAGGGCTGGGGGTGTAGCTCGGAGGTAGAATGCCCCTGAGTTCAATCCCCAGTACCGCAAAAAAAAAAAAAAAAAAAAATAAAATGGGCCACAGTGCAAGCATTTAAAAGGAAGAGAGATTCTGAAGTATATGACCATCAAAAGTTGTCCATCATATATTTTTTAGAGAAAATATCAAGAAGCAAACACTATGCATATTATATTCCCACTTAAAAAAGAAGGAAATGTAATGCAAATGTACCTGTGAACATCAGAAAGGCTGTAACCAAACTGTTATCAGTTGTTCTCTGTGTAGTGGGATTATGTAGTGGGATGGCAACAAGATTGGAGACTGGACATTTCCTTTTGCACATGCGATACACCTTAGTATGGGCCAAATATTTCCCACTTGCATTTACTTAAAAAACTAATAAGGACACAAAATAGTATAACTGAAAGTCAAAAATAAAGAGGAAGAGATGAACCATAGCCAAAGAAGTACATGACTTTAATTTCCAATGCACACTTTCAAAATTCAGAATTCTTGTGGGCAAAGAATAGTAATAGAAGCATACATAAAGATCAGAATATGTAAATATATACACTTCCAAATCATCCTTGCTCTTGTTATTTGAGGAGAAACTGGACTTTTTCAAAGTCTCTTTGCATCCCCAGTTTTCCATGAGTTCAGCAGATTTCTCTGTGCTCCAGTTCAGTTTTGGGTTTTTTTTTTTTTTTTTTTTCTGTCCTGCCATGTTGCACACAACAACTTCCTTATACAATGTGCTCTCACTTTATTGAGCAGAGTGGGCATGATGGGAACTGTTGGAACTCTCTGCTGCTGAACTAAACTCCATGGTTTCTCATGTAAAACCTGTGTAAACAGAGGGAGACACAGACAATGAAAATGCATAAATAGAAGAATGACAAAGAGCCAACATCCAGGATGCAGTTTCCTCCTGAGTGAGAGAAGCAGGCTGATGGGATGAGAGGGAGAAAGATAATTGGAAATTTGGGGGAGTAGATATCCCAACTTGCTTGGAGAGCCCTAGTATACATTATTATACTTTCAAATTTTATGTGTAGATTATTTTACACATATGCTATATATCTGTATATATATTATTAAGTTTGTAAAAAAAGTTCATAAAAATGTTAAAATTATGTACTTAAAACTAACTCATGATCAAAGTTACTTTTTTCATAATATAATGTTATTGAGAGACCTTTTCAGTGATGTATATTTTCAGTTATGTATCTCAAAAATTAAATCTAATATAATCTCTTTTTAATTAATCTTTGATATTAGTTTTAAATTAATGCCCAATTTCTTTTCTTTTCTTTTTTTTATTTTTTTGTGGTACTGGGGATTGAACTCAGGAGCATTCTATCTCCAAGCTATACACCCAGCCCTAATTTTTATTCTTTATTTTGAAACAGGGTCTCACTAAGTTGCAGAGTGCCTCACTAGGTAGCTGAGGTTGGCCACGAACCCGGATCCTCAGATCTCAGCCTCCCAAATGCTGGGATTACAAGCGTGTGCCACCACACCCAGCTAATTAATGCCCAATTTCTAAACATAGAAGAGAGTTTCTTCCTTGTCTCTTTAAAGTCAACATGCTTCTGTAAGAATAAATTCATATGATGACAAATGAAAAAGAGAAGCAATCTCTACTTAGAATACATGCTTCCTTTCTATACTCTCTAACCTGCTTCTACCAACACTTCATTTTCACTCTTTTTTTCTGAACCATAATTTTTAGTATCTATTACAAATGAAAAACAATTATCAGAATTAGAAATAAGTGATGATAATTTAATCTCTAGTTATGTCAACTTTTTCTCTTAAGCAAATCACTTAAGTTCTCTGAATTTCAGATGTGATATCTGTAAAATAAGATTAGATTGGTTAAAGATCATCTATCTCTAAATTTCTTGGTGTTACATATTGAAAGTTTCCCAAGTTAAGATTCTCCAGTTTCTATTCCTCCCTTTTTTCTGTTTTCTCTCCTTTTTTGTTTGATAGGCTGTCCTAAAGAACATTTATGAAAAATTGTGACTTGTTTTTCATAAAAAATATAAATAATATAGAGAAATATCATCACTCTCTGTCTTTTGAGGACACAATGTTCTCCAATCATAGCTCTTATTGATGACAATGTCTTTCTGAGTCAATCAACTTGAGAAATAAAATACAAAGAAATAGTTGCAACAAATGTTGGGCATATGACTCATTTCTGTATTTACTGTCATTGCTTTATTAAGCCTGTATTTTCAAGAGTGTTTCTTAAGAGTCTTTTAGCTATTTCCCTAAAAGAAGAATGTACTTCAAATGTACTTTGCTTTTTAACTTTCCAGATGTGCTTGCTCAGTTAGGGTCAGAAATCACTGTCAGAAGGTCTGAATTATTTTGCCAACATTTAGTTTATTCATATAGAAGTTGGGTCATATTTTATATTCATGTCATATTACATCAGAAGTGGTATCTGTATATGGGGGGAGTGGCAGGGAAACATGGGCCGGACAGGTCTTAATTTTATATTGTGTAAGCAATTTGTGTGTCAAATGAGAAGGTGAACGTTCCTAGAGAAGTTTCTATGCCATGGGGATTATTTCAGTTCATCCTATTCCATTCACACAAGCAATTGCAAAGTACATTATATGAGGATGGGTATTGATTGAGGACTTTCTGCAGTCTGATAAGTACCGCTTTAGATGCCTATCCTAAATCCTTCTATTTTAGCAGATATCTTAGCAAGTCAGCAGTTTTTCCCCCCTGTGGTGCAGTCATAGTGTTGAGCTGAATTTCTCTTTCTTCTTTGTTAACATTTATCATCACAAGCTAAGTCTCTGCCTTTGGCTATTTTTCTTCACATGCAGCATTCACCCCAGAACATGCTATGTTGTGGGCCAAAATCCTGCAGACAGAAACATAGAAGTGATTCATCTCCATGTGGATGTCCCAGTCCTACTGTGGACACATCCTGTCTGCCTTACATTGCAATGCAAATATGATGAAAGGGATCAGAGAAAGAAGGCTGGTGGTGGGAGTGCCTATGATGACTTCTTATAGGGCAGTGAGCAAAGGGTTTCTCCAACAAGTGGATTCCAATGTAGGCTTCACACTGTAATTTGCATAAGTAATAATACTGATTTGCCCTTTTGAATGAAACTTTGTTTTCAAACTTGTGACTTTTGCATCTTGCTTATTCTTTAAAGAAAAGTGGCTAGTGCAAGGATAGTACATACACTGCCATGCATTTCTTCATACCTGCTCAGTACCGAAAATATTTGGGGAATGCCCTTTCCTTAGGCTCTGTCCTTACACTACTCCATAGCCCTGCTGAGGTTCATGGCCAATGTGCTGAGGATGGTAGACAGAAAAGTTGTGAGGTGTTTGGGTCTTTGATGAAACACTGAACAGCTGTATGAAGAGCAGCACTTCTTACATCCAGTCTTCCAATCATATGAGTCAGTAAGTGCCATCATCATTCAAACTATTTTTAATTTGATTTTTTTTTTTTTTTACTTTCAGTGGCAGTCCTCCTCTCTGAGAAACATGGTTTTCGCTATCCCTGTTTAATATTTGGAGAGGGCTTGGCATCATTTCAGTGGATTCATGCCAGAATGAAATGAGATAGAACTGGGTCAGGAGAGGGTATGCATTTGAAACATCCAGATGTAGGAAAAACCTGTGGGTACATGCAGTATGTGCAAGGTAATTTCCAGAAAGCTATGAGACTTAAGGCCAAGGAAAACTGTGCTGTCTAATATAGCTGAGGCTCAGAGTGAAAGGTAAAACACAAAGGATCAAGAATCTCCAGATGAGAGAATGAGTTTGGATACGGGTCAAATGTGAGTATTAAGTAGATTTCCATGAAAAGGATAGGGTGCTAAAGCTGCTAGTTTTCCAGCCCCCTAAGGAATGCATGATTTTGGCTCTGCAGTACAATTTCAGAGATAAATGAACATCCCTACATCTTTTAAATTTCCCTTTCCCTGAGCTCTGAACCATAGAAGGCATCTTGTGTTAAGAAGCAGATTTGTAGGTAACTGAATAAAAAGTTCTGCCATGTGATTTTCTAAAGAAGAGCTCTTTTCTGAAATCACCAGCAAGCATTCTGCTTATTATTTTACAAAAGACAGGACTGAGGACTAGAGATACCAGCTAATATGGCACTATTGCATAGTAGGTAGTAGATTTATACACAGGTCTATATAATTCAAATCTTTTGGGCTCTTAAAAACCACATTCAATGCTGCAAATAAGCCCTTGCTTTTCTTATGGTTGAGAACATTTCCAAGCTCCTGGCTGTCTTTGCATACTTTTCCATTTTATCTATGCATTTTGGAAGTGATTAATCACACTGGCTTTATAGCTTCTCTCTTGGACAACCACTAGGACCTTCTTAAAACAGAGAGGACCTAATAAAATTAAAACAGTGGAACAAATTTCAATTTCATCAATTCACACCCTCCTCATCCCCATCAAGACCAACTTTGCTGTTGTAGTTGTTATGGTTTTCTTGTTTAGCTTTGAACAACAATAGTTTATTATTTCTCATTATACTGTGGGCTGATTGAGCTCAGCTGTGTGGTCCTCTTGCTGCACACAATATTGACTGGGTTCATGCATAAGGTTGCACTCAGCTCAGAGCACCATCCAAGACAGATTCTCATCTTCCAAGATCTTGTTTTGTTTTATTTCTTTTATTTTTATTTTTTGTTCCTAGGGACTGCAACCAGAGGCATTCTACCTCTGAGCTACACCTCCAGCTTTTTTTTTTTTAATTTTTATTTTGAAACAGGGTCTTGCTAAGTTCCTGGAAGTCTTGCTATGTTTCTGAGGCTGGCCTTAAACCTGTAATCCTCCTGTCACAGCCTCCCAAGTACTTGAATTACAGGTGTGCAGCCCCTTTTTTTTGTGTGTTGTTAAAGTGAAAATCAAAGCCTTTTATAGCATCTTAAAATCAGTTTAATGGAAACCTGATCCACTTTAGCAACAACAACAACAAATGATTGACTAAAATGCAAGACAGGAGCACATATCACAAGAAATAAGGGCAATACTGTATGAGAGTATTTTTTTCTATTTCAGTTATATATATTGAGGATGTCTATACATGCAAATTTTTTTTTCTCTATTATGGCTGTATAGCCAAAAAGCCACTGCTAAGCTGCTATGAGAATCACTGAAGGCCACAACAATTCACCAAAATATTGCTGAACTTAGGAGGACAAGGTGAACAGAAGGGTGTGATTTTTTTTAGGGGAAAATAGAACACAGAAGAAATTTTGTCATGGAATCAACACTGAAAAAGTACAATATTTTAGAAAAATGACAGACAATTCCCATCTACACATCCTCTTTGTTAAAGAGTATATTAGGAGATTATTGGTAATCTCAGACTTAAGGCAAATATTTTAATTTTGTATGTTTCATAAGGCCTTCTGAGAAGAGATTCGCCTTCCAGGGTAACTGACTGCTGAGAAGACATGCCTCAGATCACAGACTCAGACATTCTTTTTGTTAAGAATAATCTTCCTTACGAAAAGAAGTGTGTGGAATCAGGCTTATCTTTATTTTGCTTGTGGAAGTTGTCTATTAGGAAAAAATGACTTGGAAGGGAATAAGAACATTCTATCCTCTAGGCAGAAGAAAGGCTCATTCTGCTTATTTCTCGACGATGGACTGAGGTTCTGCTCCTAAGGCAGCTTGCAACTTCTTCCTCAGTCACTGGTTGTGTTGGGTTGATGGAACTTAGTGCTACAAGACAACCTACATGACACAAGTGAGGACTAGTTCCTGGTTAAAAAAAAAAAAAAAAAAAAAAAAAAAAAAAAAAAAAA
>PVLC010050672.1:0-10049 GCA_004027655.1 Graphiurus murinus | reverse complement strand
CCGGGAACATTGCTGTGTAGGGTCAAGTAGTGTTAGTGTTGTGTGTGCCCACCTGCCTCGGGACAGTGAGTGGGAGGCAGAAAGAGGAGGGACCTCAGGCCTTCCAGCAGATAGGGGGACAAGGGAGTTGGATCTTCCCAGCGCTGTCCCCAAGAGGGCACCCCTCAGGAGTTCCGTTCAGTAAGGGGGTGGGCCCTGGGGGACATGCCCTGGCAGAGGGAGAAGGGGCCAAGGCTGGGTGGCATCTAGTGGGGTGGCACCTCCTACAGCATCTAAGGGTCCCTGAGGCAGTCTCGGTCTCCACTCCACAAATACTGTACTTTCTCTCTGCCTCTACACACACTACAGTCCCCACACCTGGCAAGCTCCTGCTCCTTGGTAACCTGTATTCTCAGTGGGCCCAGGCTCAGGCCTCAGTCTCCCTGTCTACACACTGAGGTGTCAGGCTGTGAATGGACTGTGAATCATCACTTTGGGATCCTTTATTGTTTTTGGGTCATCCGTCTTTGTTTTCCCTTCCTTCAGCAGAAAGACTGCATTGGGGGTAGGGGGTGGGGCAGGCTTCTGCTGGGGACACAGTGGTCTAGGGGCACCAGGTGTTGGTGAAAGGGTTAGAAGCACAGCCATTTGCACAACTGGTCTAGGAGACTTCAAACTCCCACTCAAAGGCTGCCTGGTTCTCAGTCCCCAAATGGATCCATAGATAACACGGATTCCCCAAGTCCTGATCCATAGAGATTTCCTACTCAGGTCTCTTTTCCTCAGCTCATTGGTTGGAGGTAGAGGGGGCAGAGCCTTGTTCTCCTGGAGTGGTATTTGGTCTGGGAGGCTAAGTTCTTCCTGTAGAGCTGGCACAGGGGCCCTTTGCCATCTGAGCAAGACCCCTCCAGGACCACTCCTCCCATAAGAGGGTTTATTTAGGGTGAATGGAAATTTGGCTCCCTCGCCCAGGAGGTGGCAGTGACCCAGGGTTGTGGCACCTGTTGTATGTAGAATCTGGAAGTTCTTTTTTTTTTTTTTTTTGCAGTACTGGGGATTAAACTCAGGAGCATTCTACCTCCGAGCTATACCCCCAGCCCTATTTCTTATTCTTTATTTTGAAACAGGGTCTCACTAAGTTGTGGAGGGCCTCACTAGGTAGCTGAGGCTGGCTGCGAACCCTGATCCTCTGATCTCAGCCTCCCAAATGCTGGGATTACAAGCGTGCGCCACCACGCCTGGCTTCATTAAAGGCTGTTTTGCCGGCTCAGAATCTGGAAGTTCTGTCTCTGTCATCCTCTGAAAATGTTCATTGCACTGAGAGGCAGGGGAGGGCCACAGTGCTAGGTTCTGTTCTAAACACTTCGTAAAGTATCTTGTTGAATCTTCACAGTGGTTCTGAAATGTGACTGTTCCAGAGAAAGAAACTGAGGCTCAAAGAAGCAGTGGCTTGCCCAAGGTCATATAGAGTCAGGACAGCACCAGGAGTGGAATCCAGTGCTTCTGACCTGTGAGGATCACCTTCCTGCTCATGGTTTACCTGGGCTTCCAGTTCTCACACCTGGGCTGGCAAGCATGGCCTTGCCAGGGTGTCCTGTCATGAGTTCTGAGTGTCATACATGTGCGCACACAGGTCTGAACATTGGAGTTGGGTAGGTAGGCTACATGATCTTCCTGTTCCTCCTTCTCTTCCTCCTCCCCCAGCCAAAGGTCACCAGAAAGGCCTGTCTCCTGCCTTCTAGAGCCTGTACCTGGCCTTGGGAGTGTGCACCTGGCTCTGAAGAGTGTCTGGAGATGGCCGCCTAGCCCCTGAGTGGCAGAGATAATTGACCTTCACCATACCTGAGAGGCCTTACTTAGTGTTTGTCGTTATTCTCCAGGCATCTTCCCAAGTCCTCCCACCTGCTGTGGTGGGGAGTGATGGAGTGACCTTGAGCTGGTGTCCTGATCTCTCTGGGCCTCTCCCCATTTTTCCCAGGCAACCCTTCTAGCTCTGACTACTGCCACCACTTGGCCCAGAGCAAGGGGCTGGAGATCAGGGTGTCCCTCGGTCCTCTCTGGAATGACTGGAGCTGTGCTTCTTGGGGCTGATGAAAATAGCTGTCTTGGTCTCCAGGGGCTGAGCCCAAGTTATTTCCATCCCCAGCAAAGAGGTGGAAATAGCTCAGGCCAGGGAAACGGAGAGAGGAGATGGATGAACCAAGGGTTAACCTTCTCTCCTCAGCAGCAGCCCCTGTGGAGGCCTCCAGCTCCACCCTGTGCCCTGCCCAAGCCAAACCTTTGGGAATTTAGGCCTCAGGAGATGACAGTGGGGCCAGGCTGGGTTTCCACTTGTCACCCCAGGGTCTGGCCTGTTAGTGCTGTAGGGAAGTGCCATGGCTAGCCAAGAGTGGCAGACATTAAGGGGCAGTCAGCATCCCCCCTGCTCATAGGGTCAGGAATCAGAGCCAGAAGTTCCAGCCCCATTTATGAAGGGAGAGACTGAGGTTCTGAGAATTGCAGGGACTTACCCAAGGCCCCCAAACCTGCTGTTCTTGGCCCTCCCCCTCCAGATGGGTACCTCTGCCCTGCTACTTGTTCCCTGGCCAGCACGGAAAGCAGGCCCAAGACACACCTTCACAAGACCAGGCTGCGCTTATGCTCTAGCTCTGGCCCCACTCTCAGAGCCCAGATTCCTTTTTTTTTTTTGTACTGGGGATTGAACCCAGGAGTGTTCTACTTCTGAGCTACACACCACCAGTCCTTTTTATTTTTTCTTTTGAAACAGGGTCTCATTAAGTTGCTGAGGCTAGCCTTGAACCTGAGATCCTCTAGTGTCAGCCTCCCAAGTACTGGGATTAATAGGCATGTGCCACCACACCTGGCTGAGCCCAGATTCTTGTCCCAGCTTTTCTGTCTCTATTACTTTACTAGAGTGACCTCCCTAAAGTGACTCTTGCTTTTTGTATGCAAAATAGAGTCCAAATTTCTTGTCTTGGCCTTGAGGCCTTTCCTTCTGAGACCTTTTAACTTTGTATCTTTACCCACATCCCTCCCTACTAGATTCCTCAGTTGGTTGTTGGTGCTGGTGGTAGTGGTAGTGTGTGTGTGTATGTGTCTGTGGTACTAGGGGTTGAACCCAGGGGAATTCTACCTCTGAGCTATACCTCCATCCCTATTTTTTTTTTTAATAAATTTTGAAACAGTCTTACTAAATTACCACACACTGGCCTCAAGCCTATGATCCTCCTGCTTCAACCTCCCAAAAAGCTGTGATTATAAGCATGCATCACAGCTTGTCCCCTCCTTTTAGAACCCTCTTGGCCATTCAGGATTCAGTCCAAGCGCCACCTCACCCAGGAAGCCCACTGAGCCCAACATCGGATCCTCTTCATTGTCCTGGTCCTCTTGCTGGCTGTCCCCCTTGCTTCTGGGGAGTAGGAACAGGTGTGGAGAACCTGTGGGCACTGCTGGCCCAGTGGGGTGGTGGGCCCTACCAGCAGCCTCCCACTATCTATGCCTGTGAGGTCTCTCCTGAGGAGAGGCAGCCACCTGGGATCCCAGCAGCTGTGTGCCAGGAGGCATGGGGATTTGCACCCAGGGCCTCTGAGGCTCACACGGGCCCAACGCTGACTGTGTGTGGCATTAGGGACAAAGCCTCGAGGCCACGCCTGTAGGTATGGGCAAGTTTAGTGCTTGCCACTGTCCTCTGCAGACAAGACCCTCATTCTGGACCAGCAGAAGAAACTGTCCCTACAGATGCCGCGCTGTGTGCCAGGCCCTGGGCTCAGCAAGTCCCACAGCAGCACTGACGGGGGCTGGAGTCTACCAGCTGGCTCCTGCCCCACCCTGGCCTGGTCTCCAGGCAGGAGGTGAAGATCAGGGACTCTTCTGATGATTCTGGCATCTGCTTCCAGAGAAGGACCAGACTGGCCTAACCGAAGCAGGAGGGGGGAATATTGGTGGGGCTGCTCAGCCCCTGGCCTGGGTGGGCGAGGCCCGTTATGGGGCCAGGGCTTCTGCCAGCGGGCAGGAAGGTGGAGTAGAAAGAGGGATTTTGCCTGAGATCGCCCAGCAGGGCCTATGCAGCCCCATCCCCCACCTGAGATTGGTGGGTGCTGGGGTGTGGCCTCTGGGCAGATCTGGCACCCTCAGGGTGCTGGGTTCCCTTGGGTGGGGGCCTAGACTTGGTGTTGCCAGGTAGGACTGGGGTAGCAGAGAGGACAGGACCCATTGTCATGTCCCTACTGTGTGCCCAGCTCTGCCATTAAGACCCTGAGGTTATTGCTTCTCAGCCTCATGCTCCAGGGTGTCGTTGGTTCCCTAGGGACAGGCACGAAAACCAAGGCCCAGAGAGGGACTTGTAAGACCCTAGTGTCACTGGGATCCAAACCTGAGTCTGTTGGTCTTGGAGGCTGGAGTTCTTTCTTTGGCCACCCTGGGAAAGATGAGAGCTCTATAAATAAACTGCCCATGTGGCTGTGAGAGTGTTCCCAGCTAGCTGGCACAGGCGGAGGGGCACGGAGGGGGCCTCTGCCGCCAATTAGAGGCAGGGTCTGAGTATGGCGGAGAGAAGGGAGGAGGACTTCCAGAAGCGTCTAAGCTCGCCCCTGCAGTGTGCCCGGCCTCCCCCAAGCTGCTTGCTTTCCTCAGGGAGCAACCCCCTTTGGCAGGGTCAAAGGAGACTGGACTGGTAGCTGAGAGGTGCCCCTGACAGCAAGCTTCCTGCAGGAGGGGACACCTAGACTTAACTAAGAGTCGCCATTTGCCTATGAATTCTGAGTCCTCCACCACAGTGAGGCTAACTGAATGGGTACAATTGTCCCGAATTGCAGAGGGGAAACTGAGGCTTGGGCAGATGAGGTGGCATCCTGACTGCTGGACTGTTTTTGCTCAGTATGTCTCCACCGTCTGGCTGTGGCATCTACTGGTGTGGAAGCAGGTGGGCACAGGCCTGGGCTGGAAATGGGAATCCAGGGTCCTCCCAGGGAGGCCAAGGCGCCACCCCCACACTGCTGGGATTTCCATTGGGTTCCCAAAGGCTTCCTTGCTGCACCCAAGTCTCCAGGTGATCTTGGCTAGATAATGCTCTGCTCTGAGGTTGGACTCCTCCTCTGGCTCCAGTGAGGCGGTGTTGAAAGCTAGTACTTCCTGGCCAGCACTGAAGAGAAGCTCCGTTGGTCCTCTCAGTATCCCATGAAGCAGGGACTGCCACCTCCATTAGCAGAGGAGGACCCCAAAGCTCCAAAAGGATAAGTGACCTGCCCAAGGTCACAGAGCCACAAGTGGACTACTCCAGACCCAGCCTGCCATCCTCCCCACCCCACCATCACACACACCCTGGGCTTCACAGCTCTGTTGGGGAGGTTCTCAGGGGGAGCCTCTTCTCTCAGTACCCTGAGCCTGGGGGAACTGGAGAATGGGGTCGACTTGGGAGAGATTGTGGTCTCCCCTCAGTCTCTCTCAAGTCAGCCAGATTGGGGTGCTGGGGGAAGGGCCTCTGCTGAGCCAGCTCTGGGCCGCCAGGCATATTCAAGTGATAGAGCAGCAGGCATGGCCAACACCTGAGGCCTAGGTATCTTCTGGAGAGGGAGGCCGCAGTAGCATGAGTGGGGCTGCAGTGTGTATCCTCCTGTCCTCCCAGCCCCCTGCTGTCCTGTCCTGGGGTGTGGGGAGGTGGTTCTGAGAGGTAGAGGGTGAGCTAGAAGTGGGCCGTGTGGGTGCAGAGGGGATGCCGGGCCTGGGGCCACCAGCAAGAGCTGCCTGCGCCCACTCCGCTCCAGGGAGGCTGTTACAGATTATTACTTAGCCTCTCTGAACCTCAGTTTCCTCATCTGTCGTGCATGGAACCTTGTCTTTGAGGGGTTCATTGGGACCCAACCTGGAGAGGGAATGGGGCCTGCGGTAGGCTCTTATTGGGGAGCCCCTGTTTTGCTCCAGAGATGACTGCCTGGCCTCAGACACTCCCCCTTCCCTAGCCCCAGACTCAGCTGGGGAAGGAGGGAGGAGATTGCATCTGTACCCTACCCAGACTGGGAGGAGCTGGGTGGCCTGATCTGGCCGCCTCAGCCCTTTTCTTAGCCTCAAGCAGCCAATTAGCCCCCTCGGGCCCCACCTAAACAGCTCACTCACCTGAGCCGCTGAAGTGCAGGCCCAGAGGTCTGAGGGGCAGAACAGTGCCCAACTCCTGGCAGGGTGACAGCTGATGCCAGGCAATGTGGTGGTGCAGGGTTAGGGGTCCATTATTGCAGAAGTACTCAGGTGTCGACCTGAGAGGTCACCCAAGGCTGGGGGAGGGCTGGGAGTAGGGATACTCTTCTTGCTGAGTGGCTCTGCACCAGCCTCTGCACATCTCTGGACTCCCACCCCTAGGGAGCTGGGGCTGCCCCCGGGACCTCTTCCTCCCGCTGTGAATTCCCAGACTTACCCATTCTTCCTGCTACTTCCAGTTCCCAGTGCCCTTTCCTGCCAGAGCTGGCACAGATCGGGACAATATACAAATGAGTATGGAAGCAGGCAAGTCCCAGAGGCCCCTGCGACTGCCAGGTGGGGCAGCACTTACTCCAGGGCCTGCCTGGGTCTTTGTACTAGACGTGGAGGTGAACCACCTACTGTGCTACTCTACTACTTCCCTCGCCTCCGCCATCAGATTGGCACCGAGAGCACCTGCTTCAGAAATGAGGCCGTCCTGGACTCCAGCCCTGCTTCAGCACTTCCAGGCTGTGTGTGACTCCTACGAGTCAGTTTACTCAGGTGTGAAATGGGAATGCTCCCCTCTCTGTGAGGAGGCCAGGTGATCCAGGGTGAGGGCCAGTCCCTGGGTTGGGGTCAGCCCTCCTGGCAGGGGAAGAGGGGAGGCAGGCAGTGCCTCGCTGCCCTCCCTGCCGCCCAGTGTGGGCACTGCCCTACTTCAGCCCCAGTTGCCAGGGAACCACTGGGTCCCTCGCTAACCTGGATTTTTCTATTGATGGGTAGTCTTTGTCTTCCTGTGTTGCAGCCACCACCGAGGGAGGCCCATGTCCAGCTGTGTTTCCAGGCAACCCTCGCCTCTGGAGGCTGGAGGGAGGTCCACAGGCTGGGTAAAAAACAGTAGTGCGCTTCCACCCACTCCAGGTGGGAACCTGCTCACACCTCCATCTCCCTCCCTTGGCAAGCAGCCCGAGAGCGCCTGCCTGCTTGCTCAGACACAAATCCTTCCATGTCTTTCTCTTGCCTTGCCGGCTTAACCCTTCAAGGCCCCTGTATCCCCTGGGGAAAGTACAGGCTTCTCAGCTGGTACCTGAGCTTGGTGTGACCGGGGCACTGCCCATCAGCCTTCCCAGAGTCCTCCTCTGAGGACTCGCCAGAGGTTCAGCCTGGCAGTTCGCACACCTCCCAGGTACCTGGCTAAGTGTCAAACACCATGCTCAAATATAAGAAACTCTCGCGTATACCTTGCACCTGCCTATCAAGTGCGTGCCCTTCCCCAGACACAATTTACACACGGGAGAAGGAGGTGCAGTGAAGAGGAGTGGATACCTGTGCCAGCCTGGTGCTGAGAGATCAGTGTGAATTCTCTCATTTCGCCCTCACGACAGCCCTCTGCAGGGGCCTGTGAAGAACAGAGCAGGCCAGCTTATGCTCCGCCATGCACCCCCATTTTAGCCTAGTGCTCTGAACTCAGGTTCATACCGCCCCTGCCTGGCTCCCTCATCTCTGGACTCCTGCTGTCTGGCTTTCCTTGCCCTGGCATTGGGTGGCTGCCCACTGAAAACATCTTCTCTGCCCGTTGTTCCAGGTGCAGTGCATACTTGCCCAGCAGCACCGGGCACAGAGGCGAACTGGTGGCAGGATGGGGGTGGGTAGAAGGGCAATTAGTGCTGATGGGGAGGTGGTGGTTGGTGGAGGCTTCCAGGAGGAAGTGACTTTGAGCTTGAGCTCTAGAGGAAGAGTAGGTGTTGGCCAAATGATGGGCGGGGTTTCTGGGCAGAGGAAACACAGGTAGCCACATCTAATGTGTCTCAGAAAGAAGCTTGAAGCAAGGCTGCTGGAGTGTGTGTGTAGGGGGCTGGCAAGTGCATCAGGACACAGTTTGGAGGTAGTAGGAGCTGGCCCAAAGCCAGGGCCAAATCTGTCGAAACCCTTGGCTGCAGGGTAGGGAGACCTGGTCGGGGGCAGAAGAGTTGGGCAGGGCCTGGGTGACCCCAGGGCTTCAGTTCTGGGAAAGGGGAAGCTGCTTGAGGCCTAGGCTGATAGCTTCCTCTTTCTGTGAGGCTCTGGGGCTGCTCAGCTGGGGCTCCGCCTCCTCCAGCTTCAAGGCAGCTGGGGGCCCAGCTTGCTGCTCTGCTAGTTGGTCGTTATCCAGGGAATTTCTGGTCCTGGTCATTTGGAGGGCTGAGTCTGAGGAAGCCCTATCTGACCTCATGAGCTCATTCAGTGGAGGCCTCCTGCTCCAGCCACAGGCTGGGTGCTGGGCTTGGTGGTGAATAAAGCAGACATCCCTGCCCTTCCTGCTGTCTGGCGGGAAGCAAGCAATAAACAAGTAAGCAAATACTAATTACAAATCTGCAGCAGAGGTGGGGAGAGGGCTGCTGGGAAGGAAATCCCGTGACCTACTTTAGGCCCTTTACCTCACTTAAGTCTACTGACTTGGGGGTGGGGGATGGGGAGAGGCTCTGGGGGTGCTACCCTCACCTTCCAGGCCTCAGTCTCCCTATCTCTGACAGCTGTGTGCCAGGATCCCTCAGCAGGTACTGGACAGCCTGGCCTTTTGGACAAGGCAAAGCGGAGGGGACAGGGCCTTCACAGACCTGCTCCCCGCCGTGGCTTCTCTCTGAACTTGCTTCCGGTTGCGGTTCCACGGCTCTGGCTGAGATACAAGAGGCCCGGGGAGGGGTCTGAGCAGCAGGTGTGCACACGTGTGCATCTGGGATTTTCTGCCTGACCAGGCAGGTCCAGCGGGGGCTCAGTCTGGGCTGAGTGTGGGGGCCGGGGCAGCTAGACTGGAGTAAGTGCAGGTTTGGGGTAATTAGAAGGTGCATAATTAGAAGGCTTGAGGCACAAGGCGGAGGATGTCTGTGACTGTGCCTGAGTGGCTTGAGTCTTAGCCTCCGGGCCCTCACTCTCCTCCTGGAAGTCTCCAGATCACACAGCGCCACGCTCTCTGCAGATGGGCAGCTGCATAGCCCCTCCTTGTGGGCTTGGGTCACCCAGCAGGTGCCACCCCGGGTTAGGTGGTTCCAAGGCTCTTTCTGGTTGTTTTGCTTCTTTTCGGCTGGGCCCCATGCCAGCCCTCTGGGCTCACCTGGGGACGTGGAGGGGGGCTGGGGCTGGGGGTGGGCTGTGGGGACCACCTGAGGACTTGGAGCTTGTGGTTAGGTCTGTGAGGTTAGATCCCTTGAAGGACTGGAGAGCAGCTGTGGGGACCTGGGCCTGGGCAGGGGCAAGGGATGGTGGGACAGAACCTGAAAGGAAGACTTGTGATTGAATTTGAGAGGGCAGGTCGGGGGATGAGTCAGGGGTGCCGTCTGTTGAGTGCTGAGTGCCAAATGTGGCCTTCACCTGCTCTGTGGCCTGGCTTCCCAGTCTCTGGTTTTCCCCTTAGTTGGCCTGGTGCCAAGAGAGGCTGGCTGCCGGTGACCTGGAGAGTCCCCCCCTCCCCCGGGTGTAACTCAGCCTGGCCGGGTCAGGCGGCAGATCAGTTTCCTCTGCTCCTTTTCCAGGCGGGAAGCCTGGGCTGCCCGCAGGGAGAGAGGCCCTTGTGTGACCTGGGACCTGCTGCTGGCAGCTCGTCTAGTGCCAGGAGTGGCATCAGACAGGTTGAGCTCACCAGCTCATGAGCCTTCCTTGGGCTTCAGAGGCTACAGGTGGCCTCTCCGGAGGCCCAGTGAGTACCTGACCCTGAAGCTAGGCCTCTGGGAAACACATGGGGTGAGGGGACTTCCTCATTCTGCAACAGTCCCTTCTGTTGTCTAATCCGAATCCTTCATCCTGCTGTTTCGACCTTGTCCACTGGCTGGGCACTTTTCCAGAGGCAGCCACAGTCTGGGCCTGGGGGCTGCAGCCATGGGCCAGGAGCCCACACTGCTTTTTTTTTTTTTTTTTTTTTTTTT
>PVLC010050671.1:0-10044 GCA_004027655.1 Graphiurus murinus | reverse complement strand
ACCATCTCCTTTTGAGGGAATGGATCTGCTCCTCATCTAAGAAGACAGTTGCTATGGTTGGGATGTGCTTTTCCCCCCACCCAAGCTCATGCTGAGATTTGGTTGCCAATGTACTGGATTTGGGAAGTGGGACCTTCAAGAAGAATTAATATCTTTCTCATAAGACTGGATTAGTTCTCATGGGCATGCATTGTTCTCAAGACAGCAGATCATTAAAAAGTGAGTCAGCTTGCTTTTCCCTCCCTCTCTTTCAATGCACATCCATTTCTTCCTGCTTTCCACTCTGAAGCCCTCATCAGAAGCCATGCTTTTGGACTCCCAGAACCATAAGGCATAATAAATCTCTTTTATTTATAAGTTACCCGGTCTGAGATATTCTGTTATAACAGCTGAAAATGGAGTAAGACAAGAGTGCAGCAGATATAGTTATGAGTGTATTAATGAGGTTCTGCAGAATTGAAGTATGAAGCATGGTGCAATTTTCTTTGTTGAACTCCCCTAGGTTAAAGTTCAAGAAGGAAACCATCCAGTATACTAAAGCCACATGAAATATATGTTGACTGCTGAGTTATGAAAGATTTCCAACATTCCCTATTCAATAAGGAAACATTGCTTGAATGCCTTTCCTTTGCCAGGTTTGGAACAATTCTTTTTCCAAGTTATCAAGCAGAAAAGAGGCAAGGAAGAAGGCAGGGAGAGTAAGTAGGTTTCTTCTTCAATGTTCTCAGAAGGAAAGATGGTAGCTTAGAGTAGTGGTGACATTCATCATCTAACACAGGTAGGAGACCAACCCCACTCATGAATAGATTGGATGCAGGGATGTGAGAGAAAGAGAAGAGTCAGCGATACTTTGTTGTTCTTATACTGGGCAAATGGATGAAGGGATGTTGTATTTATCAAGATGGGCTCTCTCTCTCTCCCTCTCTCTCTCTCTCTCTCTCTCTCTCTCTCTCTCTCTCTCTCTCTCTCTCTCTCCTTCTTGCCTCCATTTCGTAGAGCAGCACCCCTCCGTGCACCCTGCAGCTGCCTCCACCTCTGTGTTTTATGCCTGGGAGCCAGCTCTATGGACCAAAACTTCTGAAACGTGAGCCCCAATAAACTTTTCTTCTTTTGAGTTCTTGTTGGGCGTTTTCATAACAGCATTGGTGACTAAAACAATGCCCATTCGATGTCTAACAAACAATAAATGAATGGATGGGAGAAAGCTTGGGGAGAAGGTGGTCACGTTTCCTACAGATTGCGCTGGGTTGATTAGGGGTACTATCATTATAGCATTTATGTGTCTGTGGGTCTCTTTCACACACTGGCTATTTTCTTGGATACTCATGACCATTCCCTTGGATATGACTCCTTGATATTCTTACTAATGGTGTGAATATACCTTATTTCTGGTAGATATGACCTTTTTCTTTTTCTTTTTCTTTTTTTTTTTTTTGTAATGGGGATTCATTGACAAGTGCTTAGGAATCATTGGGCTGAGAAAGGAAAGGGTTCATAAACCAGATCGCCCCTGGGGAAGCCCAGTGGAAAGGTGGCATAGTAAGGTCTTACTTCTGGGGTCACCTCCTTCTATTTTGCAGCAGAGGTTCTCAGTGAAGAATACCAATGAGCTGAGGCACACTGCTAATTTGCCAGATCAACTTGACCTCTAGGGAGAAAAGCAGAAAAAGCATTCCTATTAACTTCAGTATTGGGATAATTTGAATCTCTCCTCTAACATATCTTGTCTCTCTCTCTTTTTTTCTTGGTTAATTACTGAGGAAGCCTTATTTTCTCTTTAAATTAAGCCCTGAGATGCTTTTTCTTCCAACTGGGCTGCTTCCAAAGTGCGGTTTTCATGGCAGGGAATTAAGAATCTTTCTTTGGAGAAGAAAAATATACATCTTGAGTGCTGCTGTTTTGTGGCTGATCTTAGAGAGGATGACTACTGCTAGCCAGTTCACACCTGTGGAGGAATCTCTCCTTGCTTACAGCCCTGCTCCCAGTAAAAATGATGGATGCTTGTCCTGCTCTGCCATAGCTGTCATAGCTGTCCACGTTCCTCCCAAAGCTACCATCTTTCTTCTCCAACACAAAGGGGGCACTGGCCGGGAAACTCTTTTAGCCGAGAGAGTTCTTAGGTGCAATGTTAGCAGGGGAAGATGTTCTGCAGGCCAAGAGAGAGGTAAAGGGGTTCTTGCTTCTAAGCACAAGCATGGGTGCTGGCTGTAGGCTGAGTACTTTAGCAAGGTTCACACATTGAACACTACAAACTGGAAGGCCAGCACTACTAGTACACTCTTACTCTAACAGCAAAAGAGACTGAGGGAGCTTCAGCAGTCCACCAGATAACACATTGCTAAGGTCGGAATGGGATTGGGCAATAAGTTCATCCTCGTGGTAGTTGGTGCATACAGTTCTCTCGTTGGACATTTCGCTTGTTTTGTGATTCCAACTGGACTGGAAACCTCTATGAGCCAGGGATTGTTTTTATGGTTTTCCTACTAAGACTTTATCCCTCTGCATCAAAGCCAAGCCAGGCAGCTAATTGTGAGCCTTTCTTGTGCACCAGGCTTTGTCTGGGCATCCCGTCCTTGGCTCTATGCATAACATGCCATACAGGTGCTCTATTTTCTCATGGAAACCCTTACAGTTGTGTAGTTCCTCTCTCTTCTCTAGAGAGAGGGATTCCTAAGAGCAGGCCTTCTGTCTACCATCTTGCCCTTCTCCTAGCTGACCTCAGGGTAGTTAGCAGGGCATGTGCGCTCCGGAGTGTGCTTATTCACTGCGTGCTTTTGCTTTTCCTGGATTCATGTTACTAACTCCTGTGGGGTTAACAAGAATGAGACAATGAGGGATGGAGCCCACTGAACAACAACTGCTTGTTTACACATGCTTACATCTCTCCTGTAAGAGCTCCAAAGAGCAGAGATTGTCTTTCTTCTCTTTGAATACCCCATCTACCACAATAATACATGGTACAAACTCTATTTTTCTTCTTTCTTTTATTTATTTTTTGCGTGTGAATACTTCACAAAATAATCCACTTACTTTTTTTTTTTGTCTATTCAATGTTGATTGTTTTCCTTTTTTTTTTTCCTGATATTTTTCTCTCTTCATTGTGATTGACGAAAACCAGTCTCCAACTCAGGAAATATTTTAAGAGTATAGTTAAAGTAACTGATAAAAAAATGAATTCTGGACTGATGGTTTTAATTGGGACACATTTAATGAACGGCAAATATAATTTTCTTAGCAATTTAAATATTTTCTCCTGTTATCATAAATTGTGACATTTCTTAATAGACATGCACATAGGCAACTTGTGCTCACATGAGTGCAAAGCCTGTCTTTATAATTATAATTATATATTACTGGGCCATAATGATTGATGAAGTGCATGAAAAGGACCAGAAACAATGCCTTTTCATAGTAGAGAATAAAGCTGCTCAACTTTTCTTACAGAAAAGTCCTGATGAATGATTTGAATAGAATTTTACCAATAAACGAAGCTGAGAGTTTAGCTTGAGGCTTACTTTAAAACTCAATACACTACAATAGGCACTCATTGTGTAGCCTTTAGATGCACAATAGGTACTGAAGATACAAAGTCAATGAAACACACAGTAGTGAACAAAACCCTCAGGATTCTTAGACCTTGGACTTTTCAAGATCATTTATTGATGGGACTACACAAAAGAAAACTGTTTGAACACAGATCTTTTGGAAACACAGCCAGGGCAAAGGTATTCTCTTGGCCCATTTGGTCTGCTATAACAAAGTACCATAAACCAGGTGGCATACAAAGAACAGAAACTGGTTTCTTACAAGTCCAGAGGTTGGAGGGCCTACTTCCTGCTTCATAGATGCTACATCCTCATGTGGTGGCAGGGGTAAGATGTTTCTTAGTTCTCTTTTATAGGGGCACTAATACCATCCATACGGTCTCTGCCCTCATGACCTCCTAATACCATCATGTTTATGATTAAGATTTCAAAATATGAATTGGGCATAAACATTCAGGACATAGCCAGTGCTTATATGCAAATAAAAGAACTACTTCCTTCTGATATCCAGCTTTGTAGGAATTGGGAGATAATCCTCCAGAGGTAGGACTTTTCCAAGTGCTCTATAGAAACACTGGGAAAGAAAACTGACATTTATTGTGAAAGACCTGTTAGCAAGACCAGCAGTTCACAATGCTAATGATAAGGCTCACATATTCCTGGGCTCCTCCGTCGGAGGTTTAATTCAAGAGGTTTAGGAAAGTGGCCTTGGAACCTGAATTATACTATGGGTATCCTGAGGACTACACTATACAAAACATTTTGGCAGATACTTTCAAATGCCTTGGCAGAGACCCCAGAGAAGATGAGAGTGTTGAATATAAGGCAAAGAACTGTTATTACAGGGCTCTGGGAAGCATGGCTGGGAATGACAAAACGTATTTTTTTAATGATAAACCAGATGGGTTTTTGGTCTCAAATGTCTGTATCTGGTCATATAAGGAACTGTGTACCGTGGGAACCCTCTTTATGCAAAATGCCTGTGCATGCTAGGCAAATATCACTAGTCCCACCCACTAGTCTCTTATTTGGACTATCAGTGTCTCCTCCTCCCATGCCAGAGCAGTGTGGCTTCCAATCCATTATTGTTCCCAAGCTGTTTTTATTTAGATACCTTAGAGATGCTGGAGTGACTTATCTGGAGCCTTTTTGCTTTGCTTGAATAATTTACTGATTGGCTTGATTCCAGTTTGTGTTTTTCCTATAATGGTCTCGCACACTCCTACATTGAACTTACTTTGGCTTCTTTCTGGCTTAGAGCAAAAGAATGTTTGTAAGGGTAGGGTTGTTCCAAGGGCTGGATCCTGAGTCCCAGATTCCTTCAGCTCTGTTACTTACTTTTCACAGTGACTCCACCCCCCTCCCATCCTGTTCTATTCCTTTAAGCCATTAACCCATTTGGTCTTGAGTTTTCAATTCTGCAAGCATCTTGATGGAATTAACACAAGGTAGATTAAAATAGGTTGGAAATCGTAATCTAGAGCTTATTATATAATTTATTATCATTAAAAATACTAGTGGTATCATTAATAGTATTAATATTATCACAAATTATTCATCTATGATTTTGCTTGGAAGGAAAAGAATTCTAGAAATCACAAATATTTACTTTGAAGTTATTTTATGTGGTGTAGTTGTTGCTCAATTTAAGTTTTATAGAGATACTCCATACATGGGACTATGGTCATAAAGGGTTAAGACTGTTTTTATTTTGAAACCTAGTTTCCTCAGCCCCTTCGCAGGTGTCAGCATTTTAGGTAACTGTCAGGAGTTATCATGGCCTTACACCTGGCCAGTTCTGCCATAAGATCCTGACACAGGTGTCCTTGGACTTTTCAAGATCATTTATTGATGGGACTACATAAAAGAAAACTGTTTGAACACAGATCTTTTGGAAACACAGCCAGGGCAAAGGTATTCTCTTGGCCTGTTTGATCTGCTATGACAAAGTATCTCCATGGGAACCACAGGTTCAATTCCATACCTAACCCTTAATACCCAAACTCTCCTACACAGGAGAGCTAATCTTCAATCTTTCCACTTGGGTTTGATGCAATTACATCTCTCATTTCAATCTTCGAAGGCTTTACCCTCTCAGAATTCACATCAAGAAGGTTTTCAAACATATGTGTGTTTCCTTCAGATAACAACAGCATTAATGTGAGCATTTACTGAATGAACTCCTAGAAAGGGATCCAGAATATGCCACCCTAAAATATGCCATTTTGGCAGAAGGATTATTTCAAACTAGCAAACACAGAAAAAGGTGTGTGCCCTCCCCTTTCCTGCCTAAAAGCAGGGCATAAATTTCTCCTTGTGAAGGTGGCATAAATTGTTTGCTTCTCTTATACCAGAGTGCAGAGAGGAACTCTTATCACCACAGACAGAGAACCAGCAAGGATGAATTAGTATTGCATTTGCATGAACAAACATTACTGAACCCACCCTTGTCATCCTTCAGTTTTCTCCATCTACTTCCTATTCACATTCTCGCACTTTAATGTCCCTAGAAGCTCAAACCCTCTTTCCTTTTAGTCACTTCTCCACAATTTACGACCCTTTGTTAAAACAGTATATGAGCCCCCATCTAATTTTCTTTGGGTTTTCACTTGTTTTCTGCGAAGCCCCCGTTTTTGTAAAAATGTTAACCTTAATAAATACTGTATGACTTTTCTCCTGTTAATTTATTTTTTTGCCATGTGAATTCAGTTTCCAACTATGAAAACTAAAGGGGAGAGGTATTATGTGTCAGGCATTTTGCTCAATATCAGCTAGACATTATCTCATTCATTCCTCAGAAAGCCATGTAAAGTAGTTCTATTATTATTCCCACATTACAAACAAGGACTTTGAGACTTAGAGTTTAACTGCTTTGCCTCAGGTCAAATAGATAGTAAACTGAAGAAAATGCTTCTAAAGGGGCAATCTTAGGTGTTGGGACACAAGGGGGACATTTAGAGGTGTGTGTGTATGTGTGTTAGGGGGGTGACTGCTAAGTATTGGTAAAATTTTAATTGACTGCATATCCATTAGTTAAATGTTAGTTAGTGACCCGGGAAATCAGGAAGACAGAAGGTACACTCAGTATACTTATTTAGGGCAGTGTTACTTGGGATAATGAATTAACCCCCAAAATGCATACAGGCTTAGAACCAACCAAAGTTTATTTCTTGCTCATGTTACAGTTGTGAGTATTTCATTGGGGAGTTTGGGTCCAGTCACTCCAGGTGGAGTGACTCTGCCATCTTCAGCTCTCAGAGTTACCTTGATCATCTCTCTTCAGTCCTGGGAAGACGAAAGGACTGGGAACATCACAATGTGAAACCCTAATGGGCCAACTTGGGAAGTGGAACCCAGTCATGTTGCCCCGCCTTACTGTAAGGGAAGCTGGGAGATATTGCCTAGCAGAGTGTCCAAAAGGCAGGATAAAACATGAAGTTTGTTGTGAAGCTAGCAATCTCTGTCTCAATCCACATTCTGCTCCTCAAATACCTGTATCTATCCATATTCTTACATAGAACACACTGACTTGGTTCCATGATGGAGACAATTTAGGATCTATCCAGCTTCTGCATCCGGATGAAAGCCCAAGCTCTCTGGGTAATGTGTAGTCCACCTGTCAGGTTCAAATGCAGTTCTGTATGGCTTGACAGGCTAAAAGACAAGTCGTCCTCTTCCTACCCATCTATCACCAACCAACATCCTCACTCCCAGTGCCAAAGCAGGGGTAAGACACCATGACAAATATGTCCCCTTTGAAAAGGGAAGACTTTGACGCACACAGTAGTGACAGATACATTTGCAGCAATGATGAGATCTTTCTAGACAGGAAATGTGAGACAACTCTGTTCCGGCATGGAGCAAAGTTCCCCAATTCAGTTCTTTTCCTTCTCTGAAAGTTCATGATCCCCAGATGAAATCCTTCTGTCAGGTTCAGATAAAACTGGAGCTGGGAAGTAATAAAAGGGGAGGGCTCCTGCCTGCTTGTTTGAGATAAGTATTTTTTCAAGAACTTTCTGAAGTCTCAAAAAGAGATGTCTTCTTGTTCTACCCGGTGCTTCCCATGCCTCTCACATATGCACAGATTGGTGTAACAAATTGTGACTTCAATGTCATTGAAGACTGCAGCAATGGGGACGAGATGTTCTTGACAGAACCTTTGCCTAACAGTAGCATTTCCATTAATGAACTGATGACAACCCCTGTCTGTGTCTCCAAGACCAATGAACTTTGTATCCTAGCAGCTTACACAAATTTCTCTTTTCCTCTTCAAAACCTTCCCCCTGCCTAATCCTCCTTGAATATAACCAAAGTTTACTCTGGTGCATATATTCCTATTGCAATAATCTGTCATTCCCAAACAAACATCATTGACTCATTGTAGAATGTCTCTCTGATGGCCATGTAGATTGACATTCCTCTTTAGAAAGAATCGCCCACCACCGCTCACGTTTCATTGCAGTCTTGTGACCATGCACAACTGCAAAGGAGCCTGGGAAATAAAGTCTCACTGTGTCTCCCCAAGTCCAGGTCTATGGAAAAATACTCAAACCCGGTAACTTTCCACTTTGCTAGAACCTAAGTTTGACTGCTTTTTAGCTCCAGGAGGATATCCTGCTCCTGTGGCAGAATTCTCCCCTTCCTTGGCCACCTCCTAGTATGGGTTGATGATACCTACTTGCTGGTCTCAGCATGGGAAACTGCATGATGGCTCTGAGTTTGCACACCCCTGAGTACTCAAAACCCCCATGTAATCCACTCTATCCAGAAGGGAGTGGAGCAGTTGCTAAGATGTAGCACCTTGTGGATAGAGACTGAAATGTGTGTTGTAGTCTTCAAATAAAATGATTTTTTACTCCCAGAGAAGAGAAGAAACTAGATTTTGGAGAACATTTAACAACATCTACCACAATCAGGAAAGACAGGCTGTTCTCAACATCCTGGGGTAGGATTGAAGATTTCAAAGATTTTTTAAAATCTCTTTGGTGCTTTGTTTTTCTTTGTGGTGCGAGGAGGTATCTTTTTCTTTGTGGGGTGAGGTATCTCCACCAAAGGACCCTCATCTGTACCCAGATATTCCTCTATTCCACTGCAGTATCACCTACAACCAAAACTTGGGGGACTTGATAACTGTCAACCTGCTCTCTTGGGAAAAGAATTATATGCTTGCCATTTGTGTTCATGAAGTTTTTAATCCTAAATGCTACCTGTTAGAAACTCCAGGGTTGGTTGGCATTGTCTCTGTCGAATTAACTTTTCTGGGCACTGCCACAGCATATTTAAGTCTCGCCATCCTGTGTTCCTTTCGACTGCCCCATGCCAGAAAGAGATAAATCAAAATGTCGAGGCTTTGACACATCCCATTAGCATAGGAATCATTCTCAATAAGAATTTGATTGCACACCATAAATGTTTCACCATTGAGTTGTGGCAGATTGTACGCTTGGGGCTCCTGTGAGGTATCTGAGGAGGACTTATATGGACAAGGAATGGGTTGTGGTTACCAGTCTGAGAAATGTGTAGTCACTTCACAGTGATGTGCCAGAATTCAAAGCCAAGAAGAATATCAAATCCAAAGCCAGATTTGGGTAAATGGTCGAGGTTCTTTGGCCGTAAGAACAACTTTTTGATAACAAAGAAATTAATTTCCGGCCTTCAGAAGAAGACTGGCTTTAACTGCCAAGGAAAGGAGGTTGGAAAAGGCAGATCTTGGACATACATGCATCCGTTTGTGTTCAGTTGGCATAAGTGAGTCACACAACCAAGCCTGAGATCAACAAACTGGATAGAGGGAGCCAAGGTTTTGCTAGTGGTTTAGGAAAAGTTTCTTGATCCATATATTCTAGGTCTGGGCAAAATGACAACATATCTTGGTCACTGGTCAGAGTGTATACCACATTGCTGTTAGCTTGCTCCTGCTGTAATTTGTAGCGATGAGGTGTTTTGTAAAATCAGTGAGTTCTACGGGTGTAGGTTGATTGCACTACTTCCTCCCTTAGCCAATGAGTTACAGGTTCAGAAGCTCTTCCCTGTGGAATGGTTTGACAATGGATGAGATCTTCTAAAATCCATGAATAGAACCCCTGGCAGAGGTACAGATATCTCCCATTCTTTATGGTTTCAGTTACTTGTGGCCAACCATATTTCAAGAATATTAAATGGAAAATTCTAGGAACAATTTACAAGTTTTAAGTTGCACTCCATTCTTAGTAGTGTGATGACATCTCACAACATCCCACTCCATCCTATCCAGGATATGAATCATCCCTCTGTCTAGCATATGCAGCCCACTCATCAGTCACTTAGTATCTGTCTCTGCCATCGGATCTGCTGTCACAGGGCTGTGCTCCAGTCACTCTTATGCTATGTAATAATGGCCCCCAACACACAACAGGAGTGATGCTGGCAATTTGGTTAATGCCAAAGAGAATCTGTAAAGTGCTTCCTTTAGGTAAAATGATGAAAGTTTTCAACTTAAGAAGGAAAGAAAAAAAAAAAA
>PVLC010050669.1:0-10055 GCA_004027655.1 Graphiurus murinus | reverse complement strand
GGAAGAATCTCACCAAGGCTGTTTCACTCATCTATGACTGTAATTCATTTTATATCATCAACACTTGTCACTTGCTGAGCCAGGATGCTCTACTGCAATAGAAAGTCCACCTTCCTTAACAATGAATAAAATATATTCTCATGTAACCAGAAGTCCAGAGGAAGAGTGGCCACAAAATACTTAATTCAAAATGTAGTCAGGTGTCAGGCATGGTGGCGCACGCTTATAATCCCAGCATTTGGGAGGCTGAGACAGAAGATCCAGGTTTGCGGCCAGCCTCAGCTACCTAGTGAGGCCCTCTGCAACTTAATGAGACCCTGTTTCAAAATAAAGAATAAAAATTAGGGCTGGGGGTATAGCTCGGAGGTAGAACGCCCCTGAGTTCAATCCCCGGTACTGCAAAAAAAAAAAAATGTAGTCAGGTACAGTGGCACATACCTATAATCTCAGTGACTTGGGAAGCTGAGATAGGAGGACCACAAATTTAAGGCAAGCCTCAGCAGCTTAATGATATCCTGTCTCAAAATGAACCTAAAATTTAAAAATGTCAATGACAAGCAGGTGTCATAGTGCACACCTGTAATCCCAGTACTTGGGAGGCTGAGACCAGAAGATCACAAGTTCAAGACCAGCCTCAGCAACTTAGCAAGACTCTCAGCAACTCTCAGGGTATAGACACCCTGTTTCAAAATAAAAAAATTAGAATAAAAAAGTGTTGGAGTGTAACTCAGATTTAGAATGCCCCTGGGTTCAACCCCTAGAACCTTAAAAAAAGAAGTTAATGACATCAACCAGGACTCCGTTTCTTCTTCTTCTTGCTCTGCCAAACACACAGTAGGCTTCGTCTTTCACTGCCTCCTCTCAGCTAGTAAAACTTGTTTATGTTGGCTTCTGGAATCCCATGAAGACCTGAAAATGCCTCACAAAAGAAAAGAAGAAGGATTTCACCCCCCCAAAACACACACACACACACACACACACACACACACACACACACACACACCCCTTATTGGTATTATTATAAGAGTGAAAGGAAAATTGTCTCAGAAACCTTCTAACAGACATTTTCCATGACTCATTGACTAGAGTTAAGGCACACGCAACCAACCCTGAGATGGGAAATAGGACGCCAGCTATAGGTTTAAGTTAACCAGGATTGACACTCAGTCATAAAAAGGAGAGGGAGTTACCCAAGCAAAGTTAGAGCATTGTAGCAAGGAAGATGAAGAAAATAGCTGGGGTGGGGTGGTTGGTAGCAGTGTCTACACAATGCCAATAGTCAGGCATGGAGGAAAATATTTATAACAGACACCTGTATCAGGCTTGTCTTCACCAGTACCTAAAAGGCCACAATGTTGTGTAAGACAAATTGCAAAAATCCTCAGTGAAACAATATACCTCCCAACTGGTAGCAGGATAAATTCCAAATCAATTACAGAATAAAATGTGAAAACTTTACTACTGTTAAACGAACACACTGGAGAACTCTTTTATAGTCTTGGAGTAGAAGATATCTTTCCAATTATGAGTGAAAATCCAGAATCCATAAAGGGGGGAAATAGTATAGCATGAAAACCAGAAGCAAAGCCAAAAGGTTACTGATCAGCTGGGCCGCAAGATGGAGGGGGCGGCATTGTAATACATATCATAGACAGTCCTATTAAGAAAGCACTCCTACAAGTCAATAAGAAAGAAACCATAAACATATAGAATAACATACCAAAGGATATAAATGTGCAACTCACAAGAAAAAAAGGACCACAAATGTTTCTTAAACATTTGAAAAATTGTACAATTTTACCTCATTTCTATAAGAGAAATGAACAGGTCTGGGGGTGTTGTTCAGTAGTAGAGCACATACATCGTTAGCAAACTTGAAGCCCTGAGGTCAAGCCTCATCACACACAGGGAAGGAAAGAAGGAAAGAAGGAATTAAAACTATCCCAAAATACATTTTCAGCTATCTGATTGGCAAAATTCCAAAATTTTAGCATAGTTTTAAAGAAACAACCTCTTGCATAAAAAGCCAGAAAGACTGTAACTCCTATGGAGGACAACTTGACAATCCTGTTAGATACCTACACATTTTAATCCATCAATTCTGTTTCTGAGAATATGCCTACAGATTTCATAGGTCGTACATTCTACAGATGTATTTGATTGCATGCAAAAAAATTTTTCGGGACTAATATTTACCTGAAATGCATAAGAACCAACTGTTTCATGGCCAGTATCCACCCTAAAAGACTGATGCCCAGGATGTACTTAAATTAAAAATTTTAAAATATTACTCCTTTGGGTATGTAGAAAGTTATTTTATTTATTTTTTTTAAAGTCTTAGAGATAGTCCAAACAGCAGCAATAGTAGACATATTAATTAAATTATGGTGGCATTTACTACAGAATAATCTGCTGCTGTACAAAAGAGTGATATCTTCCTCTGTTCTGACTGCTACAACAAAATGCCATAAACTGAATGACTGATAAACAACAGGTTTTAACTCTCACTGCTCTGGAAACTGGAAAGTCCAAGGCCACGTCAGTGTCTGGGGACGTCTTGCTTCTTCCTGACAGCCCTATTCTCTAACCTCACATGACAGAAGAGGCATGGGCCTCTCCTGAACTCCTTCCAGAAGGACACTAATCCTACTTATGAATGCTCTGCCCCCAGGAACTAATCACCTCCCAAAGGCCCATCTCTAACATCATCACCTCGGGGTGAGGATTTCAACTATGAATTTGGAGGGGTGGAGGACACAAACATTTAGACCTTAGCAGATACAGTGCATATCTGTATTGCTAACATAAAGAATCTCCAAAACCTAAGACAAAGTTAATTTAAAAAGAGCAATGTAGCCAAGCGTGGTGGCCCATGCTTGTAATCCCAGTCCTTGGGAGGCTGAAACAGAAAGATCGCAGGTTCTTGGCCAGCCTTGGCTACTTAGTGAGGTCCTCCACAACTTAGCAAGCCCCTGTTTCAAAATAAAGAATAAAAAATAGGGCTGGGGCTGTAGCTCCTGGGTTCAATAAAAAAAAGGGCTGGGGCTGTAGCTTGGAGGTAGAATGCCCCTGGGTTCAATCCCCAATGCCTCAAAAAAAAAAAAAAACAAGTGCAGTGTAGATCAGTGTGAAAAATATTTCAATTTTTACATAGAAAGAAAGGAAAAAGAAGTATCCATTATCCATAATTACATTTTCTTATAAATACACAAGAAAACAGTAATGGTGGTTGCCCATTTTGTGGGGATGGTGAACTAGGAGGATGAAAGATAGGGATAAAAGAAAAAATTTTCACTGTATGTTACTTATTTTTCTTGTGTTTTTAGTTATGCTAACATTATTTGTTTAAACTAAATAAAATTTATTTAAAATCTATAATGGTTTACTTTTGCCTACATGCAAATTCCAAGTCCTTAACTTGGCATTCAAAACAAATCACAGTTTGGCTCAAATCAGCCTTCACAGTTAATTCCTAGTAATTGATCTCTATCCCCATGCTCCCCCCCACACACATTGCCATCCCTAGAACCTAAAAACAATCACTATTAGCAGTTTTCAGAAGGAAATCTGATAAACATGTGTAACATTTATATCAAATGTGTATAGCATCTTTTAAAAATATACACATGCAATCCCTGTAATCATCTCTTTTTTTTTTTTTTTTTTTTGGTTTTGGGGATTGAACCCAGGGACATTCTACCTCCAAGCTACAGCCCCAGCCCTTTTCATTTTATTTTGCTTTGAAACAGGGTGTTGCTAAGTTGCTGAGGCTGACCTTGAACCTGTGAAGCTTGGGAAGCTGAGATAGCATTTTATCTCAGCTTCCCAAGTACTAGGATTACAGATGTGTGCCACCACATCCCGCTTGTGATAATTTTTCATTTATTACCTATCTATCTATGAGAACTTTTCATATTTATTTGTTTATGTTTGTGGTACTGAGGATTGAACCTTGGGGCATTCTACCTCTGATATATACTCCAGCCCTATTTTAGTTTGATACAAGGTCTTACTAAGTTACCATGTGTTGGCCTTGAACCTTTATCCTCCTGTCTCAGTTTCCTAAATTCAGGGATTACAGGTGTGTGCCACAGTGCCTGTCAAGACTTTTTATATCATGATTTTTTCCCATTTATTTGTATACTTTGTGATATATATGTATTCATATATGTGTGTGTGTACATATGTTATTCTTAATGGCCAGATAATATCCTATCTGAGAATGGCTGAGGATATAGATCAATGGTAGAGTGCATACTTAGCATATGTAAGGCTCTGGGTTCAATTCCCTTCACTACCAATATATATATTGAATATATATATATGTGAATATATATATATGTGTGTGTGTATACATATATATATTTCATTAGTGTGTGTATACATATATATATTTCATTACATGTATAGATCATAATTTAACTTGTTATATCTCTTGCTTGACATTTAGATTGTTTCTATTATAGCTTTTGTTGGTACACACAATGCTGCAATACATTTCTTAGCATATTTTTGCCATAATATAAAAGTAGAACTGTTAGGCAAATCTGTGTGCAGTGAAAAGTTTGATTGATGTTGTCAAATTGCATTCATAGAAGTTACACTATATTATTCTTTGTTCAAACATTCTTTTATTGAAAGTATTCCTTCTTTTACTTGCTCTCTTACCAATATTGACTTTAACAATTTAAGGTTGCCTGATGGGCAAAAACTATTCTTTTATGCTTAATTTGCATTTCCTTAGTTATAGGAATAAGCATCTTTTTAAATGTATGTAGAAGTTTGTATTTCCTTTTCCATGAACTATTTTAGTTTTGTAAAATCAAATGAGACCATATTTTCTATTATGATTCCAGGGTTTGGGGTTGTATTTAGAAAGGCTTGTTTACTTTTATGTAACACACGCATAACATTCTCTTACATTTTCTTCTAGTCTATTGTATATTTTAAGTGTTTCAATCTTTAATCCATCTGGATTGAGGGAGAGGGATGATATATCCTAAGAGACAACATTTTAATTTAATTTTTCTCCAAGTTATCCCACACAACTCCCTGAATAATCTATACCTTCTTCACTGATTGGAATCATAAAATTTATTATACACTAAATTCCTGTAGGCATGTGGATCTAGTTCTAGGTTCTCTGCTCAGTTCTATCCATCTGAGTAGCTCTTCTCACCTAATACCACACCTTTAATTACTCTGCCTTGCCAGATGTGGTGACACACACTTGTAATCCCAGTAGTTGGAAGGCTGAGATAGGAGGATCGCAAGTTTGCATCCAGCCTCAGCAATTTAGTGAGGCCTGTTTCAAAATAAAAGAATAAAATAGAGCTAGGGGTGTAGCTCAGAGGTAGAATGTCCCTGTGATCAATCCCCAGTACTTCAAAAAATAAATAAAATTAATTACTCTGCCTTTATAGCAAGTTTTTTTTATCTGACAAGTTTTGCATCTGGTCCCCACTTCAGAAGTCTTTCTCTCCTCCCCCAAAACATTCTCAGCAACCTCAGCACATTTAATCTTCCAGAGAATCTTACAGGTTTACTTGAAGAAAATGATGTTTTTATGATATTGAGCACTCCGGATCCTCAGGTGCTTAGTGAACCTGAGGGGGATCCTCGTGGATATTTGTCATTGGATCAGTCACACGAGACATCTGACGCTGCGCCATCACTGGGCCTTCTCCCCTTTCCTGGGTCAACATATGAGAATTACCTGGGTATCAGGAAGACTGAACCCAGAGCAAAAAATGTGCAGTCAGTCTCTCCATTCTAGAAATATTTTAAATAGAGAAATTCATCATTCACATCCTGTCCTCAGCAAGAGGTGTGGCGCTCTGCCACAGTCAGTACCTCTGCTCCCGTGCGCTGTGGGTGCAAGCTCCTGGAGTGTAGAATTCCTGGCTCCTGGCCATCACCAATACAGGAATAAATGTCATTTAATTCCACTCAGCTGTTCCTGGGGCCTTCCATGGGTGGGTCTGCCGAGGGGTGTTTCATTCAATTTATAAGAAAAAAATGTACCCTGCAATTGCTTGACAAAGAGCCAGATTTGTGAGGACTTTCCAAATACCCCACTGTAGAGAAGAAACCACCAAGAATGCTCATATTGTGGACCAAGTCCAGCCCAAGGTGTCCTGCTGAGGGTTCAGCTAGCGTGCTGCACTGTTCTAAGCTTGTGCCTTATTTTACTATATATCTATTTATTTATTTATTTATTTATTTATTTATTTATTTATTTATTTATTTATTTTGTGATACTGGGGGTTGAACCCAGGGGCATTCTACCTCCAAGCTACATCCCCAGCCCTATTTTGTATTTTTATTTTGAAACGGTCTCTCTAGGTTGATGAAAGTCTTAATACTTGCTGAGGCTGTTCTCAAACCTGAGATCCTCCTGTCTCAGCCTCCCAAGTACTAGGATTACAGGCATGCGCTACTGGTACTTTATTTTATACTGGGGGAAAAAGATGCTTTGTGTTCAGTATAAGATTTTTCTAACATCATTAAGCTACATCCCCAACCCTTTTTTATTTTTAAATTTTGAGACATAGTCTTGCTATGTTACCCAGGCTGGCCTTGAACTTTCTTTCTTTTTGTGTGTGTGTGTGTGTGTGTGTGTGTGTGTGTGTGTGTGTGTGTGTGTGTTACTGGGGAGTGAATCCAGGGACATTCTACCTCTGAGCTACACCCTCAGCCCTATTTTATTTTTATTTTTGAAACAAGGTTTTGCTAGGTTGATGAGAGTCTATTTGTTGAGGCTGTCCTTGAACCTGCAATCCTCCTGTCTCAGCCTACCAATTAGGCTGCCAAATTGATAAGTGTCACACATGTGTATTTAGGTAGCAAAAAGCAATTTCAGTTTCTGCAAAGAGTAGTTATCTACCATTCACATCATGTAATTCCAGTATTTGGTTCAAAAGTATCTTCTTCGTTTGAAAAACAAATAAATGCAAAGGACCTTGACATGGTTTGCTCTTTTGTTGTTTTATTTCATTTTAATATTTCCCACGACTTTGTTAGAAGGTTCAGAAATTGTGCACCATGTCCAAGATCACATCAAGGGAAAGGCTAGTGTGGCCAAAGCATGTGATGTAGAAGGATGGCTGTATGGGCTTGGGACAGCCCCAAACCAAAGGCTCCCTGGGTTTTTGTAGGCAGAACCTGTATGGGGAATAGAAAGATAAAGAAAGAATCTTTATTGAGAACCCACTTGATAGAAAGTACATGTTTGATCATAGTTAATCCCCTAATACTCTACTTTGAAAACCAAGCTTCACTATTTAAATTAACTGTTAGCATTTTGACTTATTCATTTTGACTTATTCACCAAACTCTTAACAGTTCCAATATGGAAACTCCATAGGCTGTCAAGTCACATGTTAGGAGCAAAAACATTTAACTGAGCACTTACTATGTTTCAAATGCTAAGACTTCTCCTGACAACCTCTAATCCACTATGTTAGGCTTTCTGTACTTCAAATCCACATTAATTTGCATAATGAATTTTTAAAATATTTAGTTAAAATATATTACAAGATCTATAACACTTACAGTAAGGGGATCAGGGAATTGATCCAAATGAGACTCTGAAGCCCAAGTTCTGGATGCCACCTGGGCTCTGGTAATTGGATGCACTCATGTCTGATATGGACCGTGGGACCCAGCCAAGATTACCTTCCTGTGAAGGTTCCTACTGGTGAGCAAAGTCTCAGGGAGAGGCAGGCGTGGCTGAACTCTGACTTCTGGCTCCTAGTCTTCCCCTTCACCGGGTAAAGAGACCTTCGTGTTCACTGCCGCAGTAGTTTCCCGGACCCTGGATCCCTGCACTGTTGCCAAACTCAGTACTGCCATGGCCACTGTTGCCCTCTGCACCTCCGCTCCTTTCAATGGGTTTAAAAGTATCTAAGACCCTATATTAAATTCCCGACAGCTTAAAATACCTAGAGTTATTCTGTTTCCTTCACTAAACCTGGACTGAAACAGAAGTCCTTCAAAAGTTTCCTGAGGTCCCCTAAATTTAAATCTGTACCCCTGTAATGAATCACTAGCAAGAAGGAAATGAGAGTTTACTAGCCAGGTGTAGAGGTGCATGCCTGTAATCTCAGTACATGGAAGACTGAAACAGAAGGATTGCAGGTTTGAGGCTAGCACGCAGTAACTTAGCAAAACCTTGTTCAAAATAAAAAACAAAAAGGGCTAGTGATGTAGCTCAGAGATAGAATGTCCCTGGATCTAATCCCAAGTACCCTAAAGGGGAGCCTGGGGGTATAGCTCAGTGGTAGACTTCACTCCCTCAATCCCTAGTTCCACACACAATAAAAAGAGCTTAGTACACATAGGTCACTTCCTTATAAGTAGTTTGATTCTAGAATAATTAGAAGGCATAAAAATAATAATATTTATTGTACACTTGAGTCATTATTTCATTTAATCCTTATAGAAATCTCACCTTACAGAAGGGAAACCCGAGGCTTAAAGACATTAAGAATTTTTTTTTTTTTTTTTTTGCAGTACTGGGGATTGAACTCAGGGGCATTCTACCTCCAAGCTATACCCCCAGCCCTACTTTTTATTCTTTATTTTGAAACGGGGTCTCACTAAGTTGCGGAGTGCCTCACTAGGTAGCTGAGGCTGGCTGCGAACCCAGATCCTCCGGTCTTAGCCTCCCAAATGCTGGGATTACAAGCGTGCGCCACCATGTCTGGCTGTTAAGAAATTTTTGTTTGACAACATTGCAGATGACAGAATAATGTCCACTCACTCCCCAAAATTGTTCGTATCCTAAAACCTGGGATTAATTCATGTGGCAAAGGGGCTTTGAAGATGTGATTAAGTTAAGGATATTGAGAAGGGGAGAATCTCATGAAACAGGTGGGCCCAATAGTATCACTAGTCTCTTGATAAGAGGGAGGCCTTATGGTCAAAGAAGGAGGAGAAGACGTGACAACTGAAACAGAGGTCAGAGAGATGGAGGGAGGTATGAAAATGCTATGCAGGCTGCTTTAGAGACGGAGAATGGAGCCACAATCCAAGGAATGCAGGTGGCCTCTAGAGGCTAGAGAAAAGTAAGGAAATGGATTCACCTCTAGCGCCTCCAAAGAGAACACAGCCCTGATGACTCATTTTCAACTTTTGACCTCTAAAACTGTAAAGAAAAATATGCAAACTGATTTGTGTTGGCTTAGCCACTAAATTGGTAGCTGTAACAGGAAACTAATGCAGACAATGAAAGTATTTATTGAGATTCAACCATGTGGTGCTGATATATGTGGAGGTAACAAAACTAAGCACCTGTGTTAATATTCCAACTTGATTTCTTGCCTGGAGTTAAGTAGAAGCAGGACCCAAACCCAGACCGTCCACCTGAGAGCCAGTACCCTTAACGCTATTCTCTCCCCACACCATGTCAAGCTCAAGACAGATACCCAGGCCTGTGTCCCCTTTTGTTTTGATTAAGAGATCTAATGAAACTTATTCCTAATTGGATGCTGATATGTTGACATAAAATGTCTTTTCTCAATTGCAAGGACCCTAAAGATTCTCTTTCTTCTAAGGGCAAATGTGTTATTTTCTACAACCAAGATTCTCCCCCCTCCCTCCAAGTGCATTTCTAAACCTGTGATTCTCAAGTCTTTTCCGACATTTAGGTGCTTGTTAAAATGTCCAACCTCCAGAGTTGTAATCCATATGTGTGAGTAGGGTCCAGGGGTGTGCACTTTCACGTCTCTGGTGTCTCTGAGCAGGCAGTGTAGGGACCTCACTTGAGAAGTGCTCTTTTGTGTGCAGTTTTAGAAGGTGCCCTTGCTTTCTGATCCCTCAAAGATAGTACTTCCTAGCACTCCACCTGCCTTAGTCCTAGCAGGATTGGAAGCAGATGCTCTTTTCCTGACTACATGTTTCACAATGGCATTAAAAAAGACTGAATCCCACAATAATTAATAATTAGAAGTCACATTGTAGGGCAGCAATGCTACTAGACTTATCATTTAATTATTGTTGATCTTGTTTTTTTTTCAAGTCATGTTGAAATCATCAATGCATTTAAACTTGCC
>PVLC010050668.1:0-10049 GCA_004027655.1 Graphiurus murinus | reverse complement strand
TATTTATTTATTTATTTATTTATTTATTTATTATTTTTTCGGTACTGGGAATTGAACTCAGGGGCATTCTACCTCCGAGCTATACCCCCAGCCCTATTTTTTATTCTTTATTTTTGAAACCGAGTCTCACTAAGTTGCGGAGTGCCTCACTAGGTAGCTGAGGCTGGCCGCGAACCCGGATCCTCAGGTCTCAGCCTCCCGAATGCTGGGATTACAAGCGTGCGCCACCATGCCCAGCTGTGATGAAAGCTTTTTAATGTTGCTGGTATGTAAAATAATTCAAAAGCATTCTCAGATATATAGTCTTAAAATTATCTTGGTGCTACTGAAAATATACACCTACTCTGAAAGGAAATAAATCCAGAAATCAAGAGCATTTAGAAACAATTTGATAATAATATTACATCTTTTGAATCTAATAAAAAATTGAGGCTTGGCTTTTTAAATAAATTTTATTTATTTTATGTTTAGTCTTACAGATATGAAATAAAAATCAGTATTTCAGCTTAGATAGTTTGAAAAGCACACTGATCTAATGTCATTATGTTAAATGTCCATTTTTTCTTTTTTTTTGGCAGGGTGAGGGTTGTGCTAGTGATTGAACCCAGGGCCTTTTAAGCATGTGCTCTGCTTCTGAGCTATACTCACAGCCGTTGTCCATATATTTCTATTTCCCTCTTTAAGTACTTGAATATTCTTATTTGGTTGTAGACATTCAATTACATACAGAAGTGTTGAACTTTTTTTTTTTTTTTTTTTTTGCGGTACTGGGGATTGAACTCAGGGGCGTTCTACTTCCGAGCTATACCCCCAGCGCTATTTTTTATTCTTTATTTTGACACCAAGTCTCACTAAGTTGCGGAGTGCCTCACTAGGTAGCTGAGGCTGGCCGCGAACCCGGATCCTCTGGTCTCAGCCTCCCGAATGCTGGGATTACAAGCGTGCGCCACCACGCCCGACAGTGTTGAACTTTTTGAAAGAAAAATTTTTCTTATATGAAAATTTATTTTAGAGATTAAGTTTTGAAGAAATGAGACTATAATATTTATATATATGTATTTAAGTTGTAAGGGAGTGCTAAAGCTACCAGTATGTTTTAGTTATAGCCAAACCAACAGCCTCACAGAAGGTAGGAATATTAAAGGAATGGAAAGGACTAGTTGTTTCCTCAAACTCATAGGGAGGAGGAGTTATAAGTAAAATGTACATTTTAGATTGTGAAACATTGGGTTTTATGTTCAGTTATTGTTAGGTTAGCCTGAAATTTTGAGGGCATTTTGCATTTACAATAGTAAAATTACCAACTGTTTATGTAGTGATTTCTTAAAATATGTGTAACATTATTAGGATTATTATTAACTTGCATCATGCTTTGTTATGTCTGTGTTTGCATCATGGACATCCTTAATATTATAATGCAGTGTGTGTAATTCACGATTAAGATTTGTCCTTTTCCCCTCTCTTTCTAGGAAGATGATCCATGTGATTTTGAAGACCTTTCTGCACAGAAATGAGGGAAATACAAACAACCAAATACAATTCTGAACTTCGGGATCTGTGTTTTGAGATGACTTTATTTGCAGAATGAGAAGTATATATGGTTACCTTTATGAATATAGAGACATGAGAAGAGAGTTATGATGGCAAAAAACAAAGAGCCTCGTCCCCCATCCTATACTATCAGTGTAGTTGGACTCTCTGGGACTGAAAAGGACAAAGGTAACTGTGGAGTTGGGAAGTCTTGTTTGTGCAATAGATTTGTACGTTCAAAAGCAGATGAATATTATCCAGAGCATACTTCTGTGCTTAGCACCATTGACTTTGGAGGACGAGTAGTAAACAATGATCACTTTTTATACTGGGGTGACATAACACAGTATGGTGAAGATGGAGTAGAATGCAAAATCCATGTCATTGAACAAACAGAGTTCATTGATGACCAGACTTTCTTGCCTCATCGGAGTACAAATTTGCAACCATATATAAAACGTGCAGCTGCCTCTAAATTACAGTCAGCAGAAAAACTAATGTACATTTGCACTGATCAACTAGGCTTGGAGCAAGACTTTGAGCAGAAACAAATGCCTGAAGGGAAGCTCAACGTAGATGGATTTTTATTGTGCATTGATGTGAGCCAGGGGTGCAATCGGAAATTTGATGATCAACTGAAATTTGTGAATAATCTTTTTGTCCAACTATCAAAGTCAAAGAAACCTGTAATTATAGCAGCAACTAAATGTGATGAATGTGTGGATCATTATCTTAGAGAAGTTCAGGCATTTGCTTCAAACAAAAAGAACCTTCTTGTAGTGGAAACATCAGCACGATTTAATGTCAACATTGAGACATGTTTCACTGCACTAGTACAAATGTTGGATAAAACTCGTGGCAAGCCTAAAATTATTCCCTATTTGGATGCTTATAAAACACAGAGACAACTTGTTGTCACAGCAACAGATAAGTTTGAAAAACTTGTGCAGACTGTGAGAGATTACCATGCTACTTGGAAAACTGTTAGTAATAAATTAAAAAATCATCCTGATTATGAAGAATACATCAACTTAGAGGGAACAAGAAAGGCCAGAAATACATTCTCAAAACATATAGAACAACTTAAACAGGAACATATAAGAAAAAGAAGAGAAGAGTATATAAGTACATTACCAAGAGCTTTTAATACTCTTTTGCCAAATCTAGAAGAGATTGAACATTTGAATTGGTCAGAAGCTCTGAAACTAATGGAGAAGAGAGCAGATTTCCAGTTATGTTTTGTGGTGCTAGAAAAAACACCTTGGGATGAAACTGACCATATAGACAAAGTAAATGATAGACGGATCCCATTCGACCTCCTAAGCACTTTAGAAGCTGAAAAAGTCTATCAGAACCATGTACAACATCTAATATCAGAGAAAAGGAGAGTGGAAATGAAGGAAAAATTCAAAAAGACTTTGGAAAAAATTCAATTCATTTCACCTGGTCAGCCATGGGAGGAGGTTATGTGCTTTGTTATGGAGGATGAAGCCTTCAAATACATCACTGAGGCTGATAGCAAAGAGGTATATGGTAGGCATCAGCGAGAGATAGTTGAAAAAGCCAAAGAAGAGTTTCAAGAAATGCTTTTTGAGCATTCTGAGCTTTTTTATGATTTAGATCTTAATGCAACACCAAGTTCAGATAAAATGAGTGAAATTCATACAGTTCTGAGTGAAGAACCTAGATATAAAGCTTTACAGAAACTTGCACCTGATAGGGAATCTCTTCTACTTAAGCATATAGGATTTGTTTATCATCCCACTAAAGAGACATGCCTTAGTGGCCAAAATTGTACTGACATTAAAGTGGAACAGTTACTTGCCAGTAGTCTTTTGCAGTTGGACCATGGCCGCTTACGGTTGTATCATGATAGTACCAATATAGATAAAGTTAACCTTTTCATTTTAGGGAAAGATGGCCTTGCCCAAGAACTAGCAAATGAGATAAGGACACAGTCCACTGATGATGAGTATGCCTTAGATGGAAAAATTTATGAACTTGATCTTCGGCCGGTTGATGCCAAATCGCCTTACATTTTAAGTCAATTATGGACTGCCGCCTTTAAACCACATGGGTGCTTCTGTGTATTTAATTCCATTGAATCACTGAATTTTATTGGGGAGTTTATTGGAAAAATAAGAACTGAAGCTTCTCAGATCAGAAAAGATAAATATATGGCTAATCTTCCATTTACATTGATTCTGGCTAATCAGAGAGATTCCATTAGTAAGAATCTACCAATTCTCAGGCACCAAGGACAGCAGTTGGCAAACAAGTTACAATGTCCTTTTGTAGATGTGCCTGCTGGTACATATCCTCGTAAATTTAATGAAGCCCAAATAAAGCAAGCTCTAAGAGGAGTACTGGAATCAGTCAAACACAATTTAGATGTGGTAAGCCCAGTTCCCACCAATAAGGATGTATCGGAAGCTGACCTAAGAATTGTAATGTGTGCCATGTGTGGTGATCCATTTAGTGTGGATCTTATTCTTTCACCCTTCCTTGATTCTCATTCTTGCAGTGCTGCTCAAGCTGGACAGAGTAATTCCTTAATGCTTGATAAAATTATTGGTGAAAAAAGGAGACGAATACAGATCACAATATTATCCTATCACTCCTCAATTGGAGTAAGGAAGGATGAACTGGTTCATGGGTATATATTAGTTTACTCTGCCAAACGGAAAGCATCAATGGGAATGCTTCGAGCATTTCTATCAGAAGTTCAAGACACCATTCCTGTACAACTGGTGGCAGTTACTGACAGCCAAGCAGATTTTTTTGAAAATGAGGCTATCAAGGAGTTGATGACTGAAGGAGAACACATTGCAACTGAGATCACTGCTAAATTTACAGCATTGTATTCATTATCTCAGTATCACCGGCAAACTGAGGTATTTACTCTGTTTTTTAGTGATGTTCTAGAGAAAAAAAATATGATAGAAAATTCCTATTTGTCAGATAATACAAGAGAATCAACCCATCAAAGTGAAGATGTTTTTCTACCATCTCCCAGAGACTGTTTTCCCTATAACAACTACCCTGATTCAGATGATGACACAGAAGCACCACCTCCTTACAGTCCAATTGGGGATGATGTACAGTTGCTTCCAACACCCAGTGACCGGTCCAGATACAGGTTAGATCTGGAAGGGAATGAATATCCTGTTCATAGCACCCCAAACTGTCATGATCATGAACGCAACCATAAAGTGCCTCCACCTATTAAACCTAAACCAGTTGTACCTAAGACAAATGTGAAAAAACTGGATCCAAACCTTTTAAAAACAATTGAAGCTGGTATTGGTAAAAATCCAAGAAAACAGACTTCCCGTGTGCCTTTGGCACATCCTGAAGATATGGATGCTTCAGATAACTACGCGGAACCCATTGACACGATTTTCAAACAGAAGGGCTATTCTGATGAGATTTATGTTGTCCCAGATGATAGTCAGAATCGAATTATTAAAATTCGAAACTCATTTGTAAATAACACCCAGGGAGATGAAGAAAATGGATTTTCTGATAGAACCTCAAAAGGTCATGGGGAACGGAGGCCTTCAAAATACAAATATAAATCTAAAACCTTGTTTAGTAAAGCCAAGTCATACTATAGAAGAACACATTCAGATGCAAGTGATGATGAAGCTTTTACTACTTCTAAAACAAAAAGAAAAGGAAGACATCGTGGAAGTGAAGAAGATCCACTTCTTTCTCCTGTTGAAACTTGGAAAGGTGGTATTGATAATCCTGCAATCACTTCTGACCAGGAGGTAGATGATAAGAAAATGAAGAAGAAAACTCACAAAGTTAAAGAAGATAAAAAGGTAAGTTTAATTTATGGGTAGTGATATTTGCAAGAGTGTGGTTTTTTTTTTCTTTTTGCCTTTTAAAGAATATATATTTTAAGATATTTGACATCAGTAGCAGTTTAAGATTATTGAATATAATTTAATATATACTATAAATATGTATACTAAATTAGTAGCTTTTTAACTTTTCAGTATTTTGTGGGTGCAGATTTTTATCGTAGTGCATTTCGTTTGTGCTTTATTTGATGTTGAAGTTTGACTTCCTATTTTGCAGCATAAAAAATTCTAGGTGAATATGTTTATTCTTTCAACAGAATCCCAGATATGAAATTATTTCTGTCCTTTTTTTCCCTGTTTGTCTATTTCTCCTTTCTGGCCTACTAGTTTTGTAATACTAGGTTGGTATACCTTTTTAACTTGCGGATATTGATAACAGGATAAACTGACAATTTATAGTCGTAAAAATTTATTAACTTTTCCAGGCTGCATCTCTATGGGTAGTGATAATACTGCCTGAAAGCATGCAGAAAGATTTCTGATATTCGAATTGTTAGAATTCTGACTAAATAGCAAATTTTCATTTTAAATTTTTAGTACATCAATTCATCTGATGGTATTAACCATGAGAAGCCTAAATATATACTAAGTTTCTATTAAAGTATTTAATAATTTTTATTTTTATTAATCTTTTTTACAGTGATATTGCAATTTCTGTTACTTGACATTTGATTTTACATAAACTTTCATTTGGGGATTTTATGGTCAGAGAGCCAATAAGCTTTTATGCCAGTGTATTGAAAATATATATCAATAACATATTTACTACAGATGGTTGCTATTTATCGGACCCAAATAAAGATAGATATTTTGAGTAAGCTTAGTTTATAAATAGTTTTCCAATATATACTAACATCCCAGTATAATTGGATAGACTGCATTTTATTTTCTTAAACTACAGTATTTTCTTATTTTTATCATTAACTATTCTTTTGACTAAATATGTAAACTTTTAAAATGAGACTCATCTAAACATAGATACATATTCTCATTCATAACATGCTACAAATAGTAGATATCTCTGACATCTTTCATATGTAGTCTTTTATCACTGCCCAAAAAACCTTCAATATATTTCTTTAAATTTGCTTACATAAGTTTAGCATTGCTAATCTGGAAAATCCAAAATCTAAAATGATTCAGAATTTTGAGCCCTAATATACCGCACATGGAAAATGCCACATCTAACCTCATAGAATGATAACAGTCGAAATGCAGGTGAAAGGTTGACACAGGAGGATCTCAAGGCAAGTTCGAGGCCAGCCTCAGGAACATAGCATGACCCTTAATAGACCCTGCTTCAAAATAAAAAGGTCTAGGGGTGTAGCTCAGAGGTGGAATGCCTTTGGGTTCAATCCTGTATCACAAAACAAAAACAAACAGAATGAAACCAAAAAATTGCAGGTACACTAAATATAAAATTGGGTTGAAGAAGTGCAGTATTAAAGCTGTGAGAGTCTTTTAGGCCCATGGAATAAAGACACACTTCGGATAGTGGTATTGGACATAGTTAGAGAGGTCTGGCCTTAGTGACTATGAAAAGACCTGTGCTTTATTTCCTTCACTTGTTAACATGTTCTCTTAAGACATACTATTTTCCACTAAAATTCAGTACATTTTAGTATTTCTGTAATGGGGTGCCTTTAATAGTGAATGTGTGCTTTTAATTTGGGGCCACATTCTTTTCCCCTCAAACAAATGCCTCAATTTCTGGTATGTTTCTAAAATCAGAAATCTGTTATGTCAAAATCCAAGAGCTGGTGGTCTTATATATTACTTCTGACCCACTATGAACAGTATGTTTAACAAATTTAAGTTTGTGAGAACATAATCTCTGTGTATATAAATATTAATGAGAAATACAGTAAGATTTAGTCTGAATAAATATTACCCTATGAATGAGAAATGCAGTAAGATTCAACCTGACTAAATATTACCTACAGAGAAAATATATAATACAAAATTATCTTCAGACTGTATGTATAAAGTATATATGAAACATAAGTGAATTTATTGTTTATACTGAATCTCATCCCTAAGATATCTCATTATGTATATCCCAAGTATTACAAAATGGAAAAATTAGAAATACAAAACTCTGCTGGTTCCAAGGAACACTCAACCTGTATTATTAAAACTACTTAACATTTACTAATAAAAACGAAGCATCCAGTCTTTCTGTTTTTAAGATGATTTTATTTTTGTGTTATTTTTCCATTTTTATTCATGAATCGAATTGTTTTGGTAACTTCAATATAATTTCAATCTAGTAGTTGGAAGAATAGTAAAAATGAACACATCCATATTTACCAGTTATTTACATTTAGTTTCACTTGCTTGAGCTGTATGTATATGAATTCAGTTTGTTTTTGTTTTGAGCCTTTTAAGATTTAGAGATACTGAACTGTTTGCTATTAAATAGCTCATTGTGTGATTCTCCTAAGACAAAAGTGTTCTTTATTAGCATTAGGACAGTCAAATTTTTAATATTGCTGCATAGTCTTTCAGATTATACTTGTCATTACAGAGTTTTCTATGTTGCGAATTCATCAAAACTGGTTGGTTGAGTTTCCAGGTCTTTAATTTTGTTAACATTTTTGTATTGCAGTGACCATTTTGCAGAAAAGTGGTGTATCTCTTTAGGATAAACATACAACAGTGGAATCATTAGATTCAAAAGTCCTGAGTACTTGAGTGATTGAATATAAATTATTACATTAGTTCTTTAGTGTTAATTTCTCAATTCTAAGCACCTTGAGAGGAAGGAATGTGCCAAATTTATGTTCTGGCACTTTGATACTACCCTAATTTCCATGAATGATGCTGTTCTTTGAATTGAATGTTGTCCTTGTATTGAATTTAATCTCCTTATGCCTAATTTGTGCTATTTAGTGACTTAACCATATTTCATTGATTCTAAAATCCATTTTTTTTGTTTTTTTGGTTTTCACATCTCCGAACTCTGTGTCAGTTGATTGCATGTCATAATTTAAATGGTGAAGGCTTATGTTACTTTTTTTTTAGAAGTACATAGAATAATAGTGCTGCTTATAATCACTGGTATTTTAAATTTACTGAATCTAGTAATTTTCTTTGTTTTTGGTTATTATGATTATTATATCTTCATTTGGTGTCAGTCTTCCTCACTTGAACTGAAGTGGTAAGTGGGCTTTAAGTCATTTTTAATCTGTGTTCAAGTGATTATACTTAGTTTCAGGTATCTTAGAAGTTTTTTTCAGAATTGCATTGTCCTTTTATAACATTGCTTTAATTATTAGAGTTATGCTTTATATATTTGAACTCTTAAGTGAAGAAATGATATTGTAGGAGTTTTTAAAATTTGGTGTCAGCCGGTTGTGGTGGTGCACGCTTTTAATCCCAGCATTTGGGAGGCTGAGACCGAAGGATCCGGGTTCGCGGCCAGCCTCAGCTATCTAGTGAGGCATTCCACAATTTAGGGAGACCCTGTTTCAAAATAAAGAATAAAAAATAGGGCTGGGAATATAGCTCAAAGGTAGAATGCCCCTGAGTTCAATCCCCAGTACCGCAAAAAAAAAAAAAAAAAAAAAATGGTGTCACATAAATGGTTTCTAGATCTATGGTATTAAAAAGATAACAGGTTATAATGTAACTTCATAGGTAGGATTTTGTCACAAAGTCATATATTTATATATTTTGGTGCTTTGTATTTACCCATAGTTTAATGCATTTGGTCTCTTTTGGGCTATTATTTTTTTTGTTTCTTTTTTTTCCTCTTCTTGGTGGTGGTACTGGGGGTTGAACCTAGGGACATTCTACCTCTGGGCTATACTCCCAGTCCACCCCCCCCCTTTTTTTTTTTGGCTAGTGGGGATTGAACCCAGGGGCCTTCTACCACTGAGCTACACTCCTAGCCCTTTTTATTTTTTGTTTTGAAACAAGGTTTAGCTAGGTTGCTGAAAGACACTACATGCTTGAGGTTATCCTCGTACTTGCAAACCTCCTGTCTCAGCCTCCCAGGTACTGGGATTACAGGTGTGTGCCACCATGTCTGGCTTTTGTTTAATTTTTTTTTTTTTTTTTTAAACTTTGAAACAGGGCCTTACTAAGTTCCTGAGAGACTCACTAAGTTGCTGAGGCTGGCTTCGAGCCTGCAGTCCTCCTCAGGTACTGAGTTTACAGGAATGCACCACCACACTTGGCTAACTTGCTGAATTTTATGATGAATTTGGGCAAGACAATATTCTGCTGATTTTTTATTTGTAACTTCTTAAATTATTTTCTTCCAGGTCTTGAATGTTTTCATCCTCTTGTTTATATTAACAATGACTAAATTTTATTTTATTTTCAAGTAATCTTTCTAGTCTGGTTTTTTCTTTGTATTTTACTGTGCCCTTAACTAAATCTACTATCGGATACTGTCTGTCTTATAAGATTTCTGCTGGTTTAGCCAGGGTTTGGAGAGATTAGAACCTATTTGGGAGGGGGGGAAAAACCACCAAAATAGGTATTTTTTTTTTTAAAGACTTGGATAGATACTCATAGGTTTGAGTTGGATTAATAATTTTATATTGGGTTACAAGATGTTAATTTTTGTGTGTGTGTGGTACTAGGGATTGAACCTAGGGACATTCTATCTCTGAGTTACATCAGTAGCCCAGATATTTTTTT
>PVLC010050666.1:0-10048 GCA_004027655.1 Graphiurus murinus | reverse complement strand
AAAAAAAAAAAAAAAAATGGGGTGTAGCGCAGAGGTAGAATGCCCCTAGGTTCAATCCCCCCCCAAAAACAAACGACAGAGGGGTGTCCCTCTCATACAAGCCACACTGGCCACGTCCCTTGTTCCTAAACCACAAACCCTGCAACGCTTTTACATGGCAGCACAGCCAATGGCCCCCCGGCCACTCCTTTTTCTACCCTTTAGGGACAATCACATTGGACCCAGGCTGCATGGTGGAGCCGGCCGTGGACGCAGCCAATAGAGACCCTTTAACTGTCAGCTAAGGCAAAGACGGTCAGGCAATGTGACACTCCCAATATCCTGCTTGATTGTCAGGAAATGTAATTCCTCAATCCAGGGCCGCAGGCTGCCAGCAGCACACTGTCCCTCAGCCGACAATTCTGGAAATGGAGCTTTCGGACCCGGGTGAAATGTAAGAGGGCTTTCCCTGGGCTGGCTCTGGATTGATATGTTTTTGGTCCTTCATGTTACCTGTCAGTAACTTGTCACCTTGCAGATGTCAGCCGAGAACGGGCTGGGAGGAACGGGGCGCTGCCGGGTCTCGTGTTCATCCTGCAGAATGGCTGTGGCTCCAGGGTGAGATCTCCATCACCTGCTGGCCTGCCTGTCTAACATTCAGACTCGCTTCTTTATCTTTGACGGTATTCATTCACTTCCCATTTGAAAAATGTTGAAGGTTTCAATGTGTATACTACATGGTTTAAATTAAAAGAGCTTCTAAAAATACAGAATACACACACATAAACAAAAACACATACACACACACACCTGGTACTGGGGGTTGAACTGAGGGCCATTCTATCTCCTATTTATATCCCCAGTCTCTCATATATATATATAAATATATATATATATATATATTTTTTTTTTTTTTTTTTTTTTTTCTTTTTGTGGTACTGGGGATTGAACCCAGGGTGATTTTACCTCTGAGTTACACCTTCAGCCCTATTTTATTTTGAAACAGGGTCTCAGTAAGTTGCAGAGACTGGCCTTGAACCTACAATCCTCCTGTCTCAGCCTCCCAAGTACTGGGATTACAGAAATGGCCCAGCTTTGTTTTTATTTTGAAGCAGTGTCTCACTAAGTTGCTGAGGTCCTTGCTAAATTGCTGAGGCTGGCCTGGAACCTGTGATCCTCCTGTCTCAGTCTGGCAAATACTGGGATTATAGACATGTACCGCCATGCCTGGCTCAACAAAGTATCTAGATAGATAGATAGATAGATAGATAGATAGATAGATAGATAGATAGATAATTTTTTTTTTTTTTTTTTTTTTTTTTTGCAGTACTAGGGATTGAACCCACGGGCATTCTACCACCCAGCTACAGTACAGCCCTATTTTTTATTCTTTATTTGAAACAGGATCTCACTAAGTTGCGGAGGGCCTAAGTAGCTGAGGCTGGCTACAAATCTGTGATCCTCCAGTCTTAGCCTCCCAATTACTGGGATTACAAGTGTACACTACCACTATCACGTTTGTCTTAACAAAGTATATATATATATTTTTTTTTTTTTTTGAGGTACTGGGAATTGAATGCAGGGGCATTCTACCTCTGAGCTACACCCCCAGCCCTTTTCTTATTCTTTATTTGAAACAGGGTCTCACTAAATTACGGAGGGCCTCACTAAGTAGCTGAGGCTGGCTGCGAACCCAGATCCTCCTATCTCAGCCTCCCAAGTACTGGGATTACAAGCATGCCTCACCACACCTGTCTTAACAAAGTGTATTTTTGACAGTCGCCAGCCTAACATTTCTGGAGAAGCCCATCAACACTTCACCTCCTACCCTGTCCAAATATCTCATCTCCCCGGGGCCACTCCACACCCAGAAGGGACCACCACCCTGGGGTGACTTCAGACAGTGAGGAGGATCCACAACTTAAAAGCTCCCACCAGGAGCTGGGGTGTAGCTCAGTGGTAGCACTTACCTAGCAAGTATGAGGCGCTGGGTTCAACTCCCCCCTGACCCAACGCTCAAGCCTCATCTTCTATTTCCTATGGTCTAAAACCCAGTGTCCTACAATTATACTAGTGTGTAAATGACTGATACCAGAGTCATCCCCTAGACCAGGCTGGAGGAAAAGCAGGGATCTCGGTGGCCAAGGCCACTGTGCATCCTCTTTCCCCTTCCCTACATATAATGCGTCTTTTTTTTTTTTTTTTTTCCAGTACTGGGGAATGAAACCGGGGCATTCTACCTCCGAGCTATACCCCCAGCCCTATTTTTTATTCTTTTTTTGGAAACAGGGTCTCACTAAGTAGCTGAGGCTGGCCGAGAACCTGGGATCCTCCTGTCTCAGCCTCCCAAGTACTGGGATTACAAGCGTGTGCCACCACACTCAGCTGCATCCTGCTTCTTGCTAATTTGGTTTTTGGGGCCTCTCCTTGGAGTGACCTTCCAGGGAAAGATAACTGGTCCAGGGTAGCAAGCCTCCCTCCCCAAGACGCCCTCCCCGACTCCAGCCTTCCGAGGAAGGGCTGGAACACACACCACTGAGACCATCCTGGGCTGTCTGGGCAGCGGCACTAATGCGGACATAGGAGGGGCAGGCTGGTTCTCCGCAGCCAGGTGTCCAGGTTGGCAAGGCCATCTGGGCTAGGAAATGTGTGCTCTGCAGCCTGCTGGGGAAGCCTGTTTCCCTGGGAGCTTAGTTTAAATCAGTCAGCTTTGATAAGTTCCTCAGCCCTGGCTCCCAGTACCGTAAAGGGTCCCCAGAAATCAGCTATTTCCTTATAGAGACCATTGCATCCAGGCCAGGGTCCCAAACTAGATAGCTCCAACAGAAAAGCACTAGAAAAAAAAAAAAATCGTTGGGAAGGGAGTAGACTCTAGTTGCAGGTTACCAAAAACCTGGACATATAAACCGGAAATAAAAGCCTTTTAAGAAATGCCTATCTAAGCCAGGTGTGGTGATGTATGCCTGTAATCCCAGTACTTGGGAGGCTGAGACAGGAGGATCAAAGGTTCAAGGACAGCCTCAGCAACCTAGTGAGGTTCTTAGCAACTTAGTGAGACCCTGCTTCCAAATAAAACATAGAACAGGGCTAGGGGTATAGCTCAGAGGTAGAAGGCCCCTCGGTGCCACCCCAATCCCCAATACCATAAACAACAACAACAATAACAACAACAACAAAATAGCGTCAGCAACTTAGTGAGATCCTGTTTCAAAATTTAAAAAATAGTGCTGGGAGGCCGGGCATGGTGGCGCACGCTTGTAATCACAGAATTTGGGAGGCTGAGACTGGCGGATCCGGGTTTGCAGCCAGCCTCAGCTACTTAGTGAGACCCTGTTTCAAAATAAAGAATAAAAAATAGGGCTGAAGGTGTAGCTCAGAGGTAGAATGCCCCTGGGTTCCATCCCTAGTACCGCAAAAAAAAAAAAAAAAAAATAGTGCTGGGGTATAGCTCGGAGGTAGAATGTTCCTGGGTTCAATCCCCAGCACCACACACACATAAAGACAAAGAAAATGAAAAAGAAAAGAAATGGTCATCTATCTAAAGTAACCATCCTACACTTAAACTCTTTGCACACTAATATAAAAGATGACAAACATTTCTAAACAAAGTTGAATTGTACCAAAGTATAATACTTTAAAAAATATTTAGTCATAAAATTTACAAAATGAGTATAACTCGGTGTAGATGGAAATGTAAAGTAAGAACGACTCTTGTTTAGTATTGAGGGGAGTGTTTAGTGGGTCCCATCATTTTTGGAAATATTTAGCAATTTCTTTTGTGTGTGGTACTGGGGATTGAACCCAGGGGCATTCTACCTCTAAGCTACACCCCCAGTCCTATTTTTATTCTTTATTTTTGAAACAGGGTCTCATTAAGTTGCAGAGGGCCTCGCTAAGTAGCTGAGGCTAGCTGCAAACCTGGATCCTCCTGTCTCACCCTCCCAAATGCTGGGATTACAAGCGTGCGCCACCATGCCTAGCTATTTAGCAATATTTATTAAAGTGTGAAATGCCCTTGTCTTTATTGTTGTTGTACTGGGCATTAAACCCAGCGGCATTCTACCTCTGAGCTAGACCCTCAGCTCCATTTTATTTTATTTTTTTTATTTTGAAACAGAGTCTAAGTTGCAGAGGGCCTCATTTCTGAGGCTGGCCTAGAACCTGTCATCCTCCTGTCTCAACCTCCTAAGAACTGGGATAATAGTTGTGAGTCACCATGCCTGGCCTCAGCGGACTACTTTGACTTGGACGTGGAGCCCTCTCTATTGGTTCTGTGTAAGTCTCAGCGGACAGAGCGATCAAGTCACACACACACACACACACACACACACACACACACACACACACACGTCTTAGTAAAGGACTGCAGCAACAAGTTTTGGCTGCTGCAGCCCTGGAGAAGATAAAGCCCTTAAATAAAGATTAGCCACGCTCAGTCCAGTGCCACTCACAGCCAAGAGTCAAAGTCGATATTTGCTGAGTGGAAAAGGACAAAGGAAAACAAATTCGTTTGCAAGCTCTCCAAACAGGCTAGAAAAACCAGCTCCCCGCAGCGTGCCCCTCCCTCCGCTCTCCTAAGAAGGCTGAGCTCATGGGTGCCTACTTCGAGGGAATCTCCACGTTCAGGTCTCCAAATCACAGGTCACCAATTCCCAGAACGGGGCATCCAGCAGAGCTGTACAGGTAGTGTTCAAAAGAAACTGGCCACAGGTGTGGTGGCCCATGCCTGCAACGGCAGCGACTCCGGAGGCTGAGGCAGGAGGAGTGCAAGTTTTTTTTTTTTTTTTGGTACTGGGGATTGAACTCAGGGACATTCTACCTCCAAGCTACACCCCCGGTCCCATTTTTATTCTTTTTTTTTTTTTTTGCAGTACTAGGGATTGAACTCAGGGGCATTCTACCTTCGAGCTACACCCCCAGCCCTATTTTTTATTCTTTATTTGGAAACAGAGTCTCACTAAGTTGTGGAGGGCCTCACTAAGTAGCTGAGGCTGGCCGAGAACCCGGATCCTCCAGTCTCAGCCTCCCGAATGCTGCTATGTTTATTCTTTATTTTGAAACCGGGTCTCGCTAAGTTGCGGAGTGCCTCACTAGGTAGCTGAGGCTGGCCGTGAACCCGGATCCTCCGGTCTCAGCCTCCCGAATGCTGGGATTACAAGCGTGTGCCACCATGCCCAGCTTAGGAGGAGCACAAGTTTGAGGGAGGCCTGGGCAACCTGGTGAGACCCTGTCTTAAAAAATGAATGAATGAATGAATGAATGAATGAATGAATGAATGAATGAATGAATGGGTGGACCTGGGAGCAGGGTGTGGTGCTGCACACTTGTAATCCCAGTACTTGGGAGGCTGAGAAAGGAGGATGGCAGGTTCAAGACCAGCCTCAGCAAGACTCTCAGCAACCTAGGGAGACCCTATTTCAAAAATAAAATAGAGCCAGGTGTGTTGGCACACACTTGTAATCTCAGTACTTGGGAGGCTGAGACAGGAGGACTGCAGACTTGAGACCAGCCTCAGCAAATTAGCGAGACCCTATTTCAAAATAAAATACAAAATCTGGCTGGGGATGTAGCTTGGAGGTAGAACATGGCTGAGTTCAATTCTCCAGTATCACAAAAATAAAATAAAATAAAAAGGGCTGGGGGTATAGCGCAGAGGTAGAATGCCCCTGGGTTCAATCTCCAGTAGAAAAAAAAAATGGGTAGGGAAGTAGGTCCATGGTAGAACACCTCTGGGTTCCATCCCCAGTACCACAAAAAAAAAAAAAAAAAGAAAGAAAGAAAAAGAAAGAATGAAAAGAAAAGGAGCCATGTTAAGTGATTGTGTAAGGACTTAAAGTGACAATATTATGACACTTACTACTTCAGAGCACTTAAGGTCTAGCTTAGAAAGGGCAATTCTAAAGGTCACAGCATCTCTTGACAGGCCACTGGGGAGCTAGGTCATAACAAAAGCCTTTGAATCAGAGTGAATTCAAATCCACAACCAAACCATGAGCCTGTCGTGTGCCACGGCAGCACACAGGCGTTAGGATCGAGCATCACGGACCCCACACTTACTGGCTCACTGCCCCCTTCTCAGAAAAAAAAAATTACTCAGCACCTCCCGGGTCCCCCAGTGGCACCTGCAGCTACTTCCAACCTCCTGGGTCATTCCGCACCCCCTTCGGGAATCTATGATGAGTGCATAGCTGCTATTTTACAGATAGAAAAAATGGGGACCAGTGAGGTTAAAGGGTGTGATCCAGAATGTGCAGCTGGCGGGGGCAGAGCTGAGCAGAGGATAGGCCACAGGGTCTGCCTCGCCAGCCTTGGGGAGTGAACAATTTTCTTTTCTTTCTTTCCTTCCTTCCTTCCTTCCTTCCTTCCTTCCTTCCTTCCTTCCTTCCTTCCTTCCTTCCTTTCCTTTTGTGGTTCTGGGGATTGAACCCAGGGGCATTCTACCTCTGAGCTATACCCCAGCCCTATTTTTTATTCTTTATTTGGAAACAGGGTCTCACTAAGTTGCAGAGGGTCTCACTAAGTAGCTGAGGCTGGCCGTGAACCCAGATCCTCCAGTCTCAGCCTCCCAAGTGCTGGGATTACAGTGTGTACCACCACGCCCAGCTGAGCAAAGACTTTTCTAATGGAAGTCGTCCAGCCATTGGAGGTCCTGTCTGTTGGTCCATCAGTGGAAGAGGCTGTATGGGGGCGGAAGCTCACTCTCTCTCCCTCCCACAGGCCACCGTGTTCATGGCCCCCTCCTGACTCTGCAAGCCCTACCCTGCATCCAGAAACTAGAACAGCCAGGCGGGGTGGCGCACACTTGGAATCCCAGTACTGGGGAGGCTGAGACTGGAGGATCTCAGGTTCACAGCCAGGCTCAACAATTTAATGGGAGTCCCTCTGCAACTTAGGGAGACCCTATTTAAAAAAATAGGGCTGGGGGTGTAGCTCAGAGGTAGAATGTCTCTGAGTTTAGCCTCCAGCACCCCCCCCAAAAAAGGAAAGAAACCATAACACATTGCCTAGAAGGTTGTGGCTTGTATAGCAGTCCCTTTCTTTTATTTTTTTTATTTATTTTTGCGGTACTGGGGATTGAACTCAGGGGCATTCTACCTCCGAGCTACACCCCCAGCCCTATTTTTTATTCTTTATTTTGAAACAGGGTCTCATTAAGTTGTGGAGGGCCTCACTAGGTAGCTGAGGCTGGCTGAGAACCTGGATCCTCCGGTCTCAGCCTCCCAAATGCTGGGATTACAAGCGTGCACCACCACGCCCGGCTAACAGCAGTCCCTTTCTGAGGGCTGCATTGTCAAGCGGGGCACTTGAGGCCAGAGGGCAGCTCAAAGGGGACAGGAGGTCCACACTTGCACTGGATGATAACTCAGGAAGGCCAGCCCTCCAGCAGAAGGGGAAGGCAAGGCAAACTGCCCCAAGCTGCTATAGAATGCTCAGCTGAGCCGGGTGTGGTGGCGCACACTTGTAATCCCAGTCCTTAGGAGGCTGAGACGGAAGGAGCACAGGCTCGAAGCCAGCCTCAGCAACTTAAGTGAGGCCCTCCGCAACTTAGTGAGACCCTGTTTCCAAATAAAGAATAAAAAATATGGCTGGGGGTGTAGCTTGGAGGTAGAATACCCCTGGGTTCCATCCCTAGTACCACAAAAAAAAAAAAGAGAGAGAGAGAGATAATGCTCAGCTGAGCCGCTGGGCCCCCAACACAGGTATATAGAATGTGGACTCCGCCTCCACTTTTCTCTCTGGAAGGCCAAGCTGCGCCTAGAAGGGAGGGTGGAGGGGAAGCCACTTCTTGCCTTTTGTTCTAAAAGACAGGGACATCCCAGTTACACCTATTCCGGGAGCACTCAGCGCAGCCTTGCAGGCTTGTCTAACAGGCTGCAGCCCCCAAAAGGACATTTTCGAAAGGTCAGAGCCGAATACTAAGGGCTTCTGTTAAAAGTGAACGTTCCTTTTTGGTGGACGGGTGCCGTTGAGTCCATGTGGGATCTAGTAACCATTGGGAAGCCTGCTTCCTCTTCAGAAAACTTGAAGGAGACATCTAAAGGGTAAGCCACGCCTAGTTTTTCTGTGTGCGTGCCTAACTCATGCCAACGATACACAAACGCACACTTGGAAGCAAGGCGTGCGTGGAGGGCAGGCGGCGCTGTGTATGCTTCCTGTTACTCTTGCTCTGCCCAGGGTGCATGCAGGTCTCGCTCCCGGGTCAGATCTGCGCAGAGCAGGCATTGCCTTTATTTCTCAAAAAGGTGGGACATGGAGAAAATAAATAACGCAGAGTGACTGATCAATCAATTTCTCTACAAGTGCATGCTCTGGCTGGGCACTGAGGAGCCACAGAGGCAGCAAGTCCCAGCCCCAGGCTGGCTCCTTGACCCTTGAGAACCTGCTTACCTTCCTGCTGACTTTGGGTCTTTGATGTTCCCACAATGGCAATGCTTTCTCGCTTCCGGACCTTCTCGCCAGGCTGATTCCAACACGCCCTTTTCTGGATCACTCTCCTTGACCGACCTCTGAGTTCCTGCAAGGTCCTCTGCCTCCATCATTATTATTCATCCTTGTATCTCCAGATTTGCTACGGAGTGGGTGTTCAATTAATATTTGTTGAAGCCGGGTGTGGTGGTGCACACCTGTAATCCCAGTACTTGGGAGGCTGAGGCAGAAGGATCACAGGTACACAGACTCAGCAACTTGGTGAGACCCTGTTTCAACTAAAAAATAAAACAGGGCTGGGAGTATGGGGGTGTAGTTCAGAGGCAGAATGCCCCTGGGCTGAATTCCCAGTACTGCAAAAAAAAAAAAAAATTGTTGAATGCCCCCGGGATTCAATCCCCAGTACTAATATAATATATAGATATAGATACAGATATACAGATAGATAGATTATTATTTTTTTTTTGGTGGTATTGTGGATTGAACCCAGGGGCATTCTACCTCCGAGCTACACCCCTGGTCCTATTTTTTATTCTTTATTTTGAAACAGGGTCTCACTAAGTTGAGGAGGGCCTCACTAAATAGCTGAGGCTGGTCTCAAATCTAGATTCTCCCATCTCAGCCTCCCAAGTACAGGGATTACAAGTGTGTGCCACCATGTCTGGCTACTATATGTATTCATATAACATATTATATATTTTAGAGCCAGGCACGGTGGCATACACTTGTAATCTCAGCATTTGGGAGGCTGAGACAGGAGGATCTGGGTTCAAGGTCAGCCTCAGCTACCTAGTGAGGCACTCTGCAACTTAGTGAGAACCTGTTTCAAAATAAAGAATAAAAAATAGGACTGGGGATGTAGCTTGGAGGTAGAATGCCCCGGGTTCAATCCCCAGTACTGCAAAAATAAATAAAGAATAAAAAATAGAAGAACCGGGCGTGGTGGCGCATGCTTGTAATACCAGCATACAGGAGGCTGAGACCGGAGGATCCGGGTTCGCGGCCAGCCTCAGCTACCTAGTGAGGCACTCCGCAACTTAGTGAGACCCTGTTTCAAAATAAAGAATAAAAAACAGGGCTGGGGGCGTAGCTCGGAGGTAGAATGCCCCTGAGTACCGCAAAAAAAAAAAAAAAAAAGAATAAAAAATAGGACTGGGGGTATAGCTCAATCCCCAGTACCCCCCCATATATATATGTGTGTATATATATATATGTGTGTATATATATATACACACATATATATACACACATATATATATTATATAACATTATGCTATTATATACAACATAAATATATCTTATATATAACATAATATAACATATATACACATATATATATATATTGTGTGTATGTGTGGTACTAGGGATTGAACTCAGGGGTGTTCTACCTCTGAGCTATACCCCCAGCCCTATTTTTTATTCTTTATTTTGAAACCGGGTCTCACTAAGTTGCGGAATGCCTCACTAGGTAGCTGAGGCTGGCTGCGAACCTGGATCCTCCGGTCTCAGCCTCCCGAATGCTGGGATTACAAGCGTGCGCCACCACGCCTGGCTTATTTAAAATTTTCTTTTTTTTTTTTTTATTGCGGTACTGGGGATTGAACTCAGGGGCATTCTGCCTTCAAGCTATACCCCCAGCCCT